>JAFBJT010106203.1:0-12169 GCA_016785325.1 Chascanopsetta lugubris
TTGCAGATTCACATCATCATCGTCCAAAAGTATCAAAAGTATTAATTCATTTATTTATCATTTGTTTATTTTGTATTTATATGATTTATTAAAAATATATAATCTACATTTAATGCAGGAAACTGAATTGGATTTAAATCCTCTTCTACAGATTTTGAAATGTGACAGGTTCAATTGAAATGATTGACACTCTGCTGCCCTCCTGTGGTGACATGTGAGAAGTGCAATCACGTCATCTCTAAAATCACTAAACACACACACAACTATCACAACAATGCACAATAGTATTATAGGGAGACACGAAAAGATAATAAATCAATAAATCAATATATAAATAAATAAATAGATAAACAACAAAGTACCAGGAACAACTCCAACAACAAAGTGACCACAAACAGACACACACGTGTGTGTGCGTGTGTGTGTGTGTCTATACCATAACCTGTGTTGTAATGTGGATTATAAGGAGCCCAGGGACCAATCAGAGAGGCCCCTGCTCACTGTAAACCAACCAGACACCGCCCCTTCTCCATTAACCAATCAGGGCTCAGTATGAGGAGATAACTACACACAGCAGCGGTTCACCTGCTCAATATGAAGAGTCGGTACCGGAGGCAGTTGTCTGTGTGTTTACGTTCGTTCAGTCCGGTAGAACCCGGATGGAGACGGACAGTGCGGGCGGGGCACGGTGACCTTTCACCCCCCGGGTCTCTCTCTCCCTCCCCGGGGTGAGGTCATGGCTCGGACCGGCACAAGAGACCTCCTGTCCCGTAGGGACGCGCGGCTCGACTCCTTCCTGAAGCGGAACATGGAGCGCGCCGTGTACGAGCGCGTGCGCGCCTCCGAGCCGTGCGTGGTGATCTCGGCCTCCATCAACAAGGCGTACATGCACGCGGTGATCGGGGACGAGCGCGTGTACCTCACCGAGCACGCGCCGCGCACGCTCACCACGGCCGTGCACTTCAGGCACGTGCGCGACATCGAGCTGGTGAGTTATTGTTATTATTATTATTTTATTTTATTTTATTATTATTAATGTTACTTTATTATTGTTAATATTATTATTATTATTTTTTATTATTAATGTTACTGTATTATTGTTCCTACCATTATTATTATTTTTTTATTATTAATGTTACTTTATTATTGTTTCTACCATTATTATTATTTTTACCATTATTATCAATGGGTGGTCAAAGTTGCAGTAATATTGTATCATCATCATTATTATTACTATGATCATTATTATTTAAATAAAATAAAGTTGTCATCACTTAAAAAAACACATCCACAAATAAAAGTAATATTCTGTAATTATTTAGCCACTTAATTGATCACTAATGAGACAAATCAAAGATACAGATATTTAATTAAATGCAGATAAACAGCTCTGATGTCTCACGGCCGTATTCACCCTGTGGGAGGGGTCAGGGGCCAAAAGCCCCAATTGCCCCCCCCCCCTGCCCTTTTCTCTGGGGTTATGGAAAAGCCACAATAAAACCTCTTGTCTTGATAATAGTGTTAAAGAATGTGTGTGTGTGTGTGTGTGTGTGTGTGTGTGTGTGTGTCAGGTTCATCCTTTAATTCGCCCCATCATCTTGTTATGTCAGAGTTGAAAAGGTTAAAGGTCGTCCCTCACACAGATCAGATTCCAGCCTGATTACACCATGTTGTTTTTTGATTCATTCCTTTATTTATTCTCTAGAAAAACCCTGTTTCTATAGCAACGGCCCCAAGATGGACCCACTCAGGCCGGGGTCCTCTCGGTGCCCGAGCCTGACCAATCGTGTGTCAGTCCTGCTGTTTCAGAGCTGTAGGGGGGCGGAGCTTCTCGCCTTACACTGACCTTCTCCACCTCTGTGCCTGGGTCCAGGTGAACGACCTCCCGGAGTTCCTCCGGGGGAAGGAGCGGGAAAACTGTCAGCACATACGCATCGTCCACACCCCCGACACACTCGCCACTCAGGGGGGGCGGAGGAGGGATGAGGGGGCGGGCTCTCAGCGCCCAGCCCCGCCCTCTCGCAGGTCCAGTCATTGCCCTGCGATAACACAGCACACAGAAGGTAAACACAAAGACTGTGACACACAGAAATACACCATCTTTATTTATTCATTACGTCAAATAAATCAAGGCCTGATTATTAGTGTTAATATTATTAGAAATTATTGCTATTATTATGTTTATTTTGTATTAATATCATTAATAATAATAATAATAACAGTATATACTCTCATTTAAAGATGCTGCAGAAACCTGATCTGATGGAACTCTAACCATTTTCTATCTGCCCACAGGATATCCTGCAGAGAGGTGAGCACCACACACACACACACGCACACGCACACACACACACACGCACGCACGCACACACACACACACACACGCGCACACACACACACACACACACACACACACACGCGCACGCACACACACACGTCTCTAGTTTGTCAGTTGATACTTGTTGTGAAGATGAAACCAGCTGTAGCTGCTCTCACTTTTTAAAGGAACATTCCGCTCTAACTTGAATCAGTGAACACTGCCACCCCCCCCCCCCCCCCCCCCCCCCCCCCCCCCCCCGCCCCGGCCGCCCCCCCCCCCCCACCTCCTGCTGCTGGTCGTCATGGAAACAGACAAACTGCGCGAACAGTAAAAACTTTACAGCTGCAGGACGTCGGCTCTGGGACTGAAGGAGAGTGGAGAGTTAAACCTTCAGGGAGTTTACGAGTTCACATACCTGCTTTTATACACGCACACGTTACGGAACCGGGACTCTGTCGTCATGGCAACGCGCCTCAACTCAGGAACACTCGAAATGGTGGTGATGCTCGTCAGTGTGTCGGGTGGCTCATGATTTATTTACACCAGAGAGACGAGTCTCGCCTGAGATCAGCTCGTTAAGGTGGAGCAGTGAGACGAGGAGAACAGGAGGAGGACGCGACTGAAACAGGAAGTTCAGACAAACTGAAACGAACAATACGTCACCGGTGGATTTCCTGATACGCACGTGGACGTTTTGTGATTGTGCAGGTTGAGTTCTTTTTGCTTTTAAGACGTGAGAACAATGTCACTGAAATCGTACACACTGCACCTTTAATTGATCTACAATACTTTAAGGTGATATTTATACTGAAACATTCAATGTAAAATATGATCAGATGAACATGAACATAGTAAACACAGCAGCTCAGATTCACACACACACACACACACACACACACACACACACACACACACACACACACACACACTATTACAGTTACACACACGTTTCTGAACGAGAAGTTGTGAACTAGAAACAGAGAGGTTCGCACACACACACACACACACACACACACACACACACACTATTACAGTTAGTCACATCCTGTGTGAATAGTCAATGGACCATGTGAGAGATGTTGTTTCCAGGCAACCGGACTCACTGTTTCACACCTCTTCATATTGATGTAAACAGCAGAAAGTTGCCTCCTGTAGGTCATTACACACACACACACACACACACACACACACACGATAATGTGTCTCCCTCAGGATCCACAGTGATTGGACGACAGAGGATGCCCGCAGGTTCAAACCCGGCCGCTCCGCCTCCTGTCCCGACCCTGAGACCCTGGGTCTCCTCAGGGTGCCACACCCCCCTCCACAGCACCCCCTGTGGCCCCCCGCTCCTCCACAGCGCCCCCTGTGGCCCCCCACCATCACCTCGGAGAGGGTTCAGGTGCGGAGGAGCCGTAGACCTGACTGTCAATCATTCTAATAATAGTAATAATAATAATAATGATGATCGTTATCGTCTGACCCTGTTGCCACGGTGACGCAGGCACCGAGGAGGATCGGCACAGTTCTGTCTCGGCTACTCAGGAAAGACCGCGGCGGCGGCGGCGAGCAGAGGGAGGCGGAGCTACACCTCTACGTCGTGTCGCGCTCGTCCAGACTTTACCTGCAGCTGCAGAGCTCGTGGAGCAGCTTCATCATCGTGAGTCAGCGGGAAATGAAGGCTCCGATCAGTTTGTGATCAAAGTCATTGATTAGAGTCAATGTTGAAATGACTTAAGTGTAATTCTAAATCTTCTTAAGGGGGGAACTACTTTACTTATTCTCATATATTTAACTATTATCAGCTCAGCAAGGCGGGGTTTCAGTGATGAAGAGCGCCCCCTCTGGCAGGAAACAGTATTTGTAACTAGAGAATCTAAAAATAGCCCCTTTAAACAGGGACTTTACCAGGGACTATTTTCTGCAGCGGATTAATTCACGTGTGGTGCTGGACTTATTCTAATCGTGTGTGTGTGTGTGTGTGTGTGTGTGTGTGTGTGTGTGTGTGTGTGTGTGTGTGTTCAGAGGTCCACCCTCATGTTAGATCCCCTCTACAGGAGAAAGTGCGGCTCGTCCTCTGACTCCTCCCCTGGAAAACAACTTCCTGCCATCAGGTAACAAACTGCACTGACCTCTGCGCTGGTGACCCCTGGTGGCCGAGGCTGGTACATCAGGCATCACAGTCTCCTTTAATCCCCAGGGGATTGGAAATACAAAGTTAGTGTGGCATTACCAGATGACAGAGGTACGTGTGTGTGTGTGTGTGTGTGTGTGTGTGTGTGTGTGTGTGTGTGTGTGTGTGTGTGTCAGCTGGGAGCGGACGGCCCACCTCTTCTCTCAGCTGACCTCAGATCTGCTGCAGGACGGACTCGGCGCGGAGACTTTGTATCTGCTGCTGCAGGAGCTCAACGTCGCCGCCCATCGTGACCTCGCTCTGCGGCGCCTCTTCTGGAGGGTGAGCGTTACTACGTGTTGTCGCTCAGACTTGTGTTCACCTCAGAGGGGGCGTGGCTTCGGCAGAACATGATTAGTTGAGCACCATTTGATGAATTCAAGTGAGGGGGCGGAGCCTGGGGAGAGGACATGAAGAATGAATCCTGCTGTGGAAAGACGTGTTTACAGGTGGTGTGTGTGTGTGTGTGTGTGTGTGTGTGTGTGTGTGTGTGTGTGTGTGTGTTCCAGTCGGGTGAGTTGTGTGTGTTCCTGGTCCAGACTCTGGAGGGATCCCTGCAGAGCGACAGTGGAGAACTTTCAGCCGATCAGCTCCTGTAAGACAAACTCAGACGAGTGGAATCGCGATCAAAACAAAGCGTGACTCCTGATTGGTTGTTTCACCGACTGCTTTTCTCCAGCCTGAGCACCGTCGTCGTGGAAACGCTCGCCGTCATGTTCAGGGAGACGCAGGGGGAGGCGGCCAGAATCAACCTGCTCTCTGCCAGAAAGTAAAACTCCTCAACTTTTTCAAATAAATGAATAATCGAACTTTAATTCAGGATTGAGTTCAGGATTAAATTCAGGGTTGAGTTCAGGATTAAATTCAGGAGTGAGTTCAGGATTGAGTTCAGGGTTGAGTTCAGGATTGAGTTCAGGATTGAGTTCAGGATTGAGTTCAGGATTGAGTTCAGGATTGAGTTCAGGATTGAGTTCAGGATTGAGTTCAGGGTTGAGTTCAGGATTAAATTCAGGATTGAGTTCAGGATGATCAAATCGAATCTCTTGCGGTGGCAGAGGCGCTGTGGCCTCCAGGATGCTGCTGGCTCTGATCCGTGAGCCTCACAGCGCAGGATCGCTCACCCACTCCGAGGTCTGAGTTTCTTCACTTTGGATTGAAACTAGATTGAAAACAGATCATTACACTCAATGTGGTCCTCTCTCTCTCTCTCTCTCTCTCTCTCTCTCTCTCTCTCTCCCTCTCTCCCTCCCTCTCTCTCTCCCTCCCTCTCTCAGGAGTTGATGTGCGGGTTCCTGGACGCCGCCTGCTCGCTGCTCTTCGAGCTGCTGCTGCTCGGACAGGAGGTGACGTCTGCTCCATCTTTAACCCAGTGTGTGCGGGTGAGTTAAAGGTGCAGTGCCTAGAATTGTTGTTTCCATGTCGATTGTCAGAAATGGAAAATAGAATAAGAACTGTGTCCCACCACCATATTTTTACAGGATGTACAAACTGTAACACTTGTAGACTTTCAAACTAGACTTTTGTTTGGAAGAGAAGAGTAACATACAAGTCCACCACTAGATGTCGCTTAAACCTACATATCGCACCTTTAAGGTGTTTTATGATACGTGAGATTCTTGAACACAGGAGGATGCACCTGCTGAGTCCAACAAGAGGGCGATTCATTGGTTTATTGCTTCATCTGGTGGTCAAATGGTGCAACTGCAGCACCAAATGAGTGAATAAGAATTGAATGAATTTAATAACTCTTTGTGTGTGTGTGTGTGTGTGTGTGTGTGTGTGTGTGTGTGTTACAGAGCAGCAGGTGTCTCCCAGCAGACGACCTCCTCTCAGTTGATTGGCTCCTGCGTGTGGTGCAGCCTCATCCTCACCTGGTGAAGACGTGATGACAGAGTCTCTGCCTTGTTGTTGTTGTTGTTGTTGTTCCTCTCACCTCTGTCTCCTCTCCCCCTCTCTCCTGCAGCTCCCCTTCATTACCAGCCAGGCCCAGCAGGTGGTGCTGGTGCTGTCCGACCCGCAGGAGTCGGCCCTGGGTGCGGTCCAGGCCGTGGTGCTGTTCCAGCGCTGTCGCCTCCTGCTGGCGTGTCTGCAGCACAACAACCTGCTGGCGCAGCACCTCAGGTCCCACATGAGAGAGGAGTTCAGGTTGGTTTCCACGGCAACGTCTCAGCTGTCCGGCCAGTGCTCAATTTAGCATCGTACAAATCAATAATCACTCATCAAAACAAACTTAAAATACAATCATACAGGATTTTATTGCATGTGTTTACCATATAAATTCTAATCAACACAAGGATGATGAACAGAAAACAAAATCCTAATGGAAATATAATGGTGGGGTCATAATACAACATGGTGGATACTTTGTTTACCTTGAAAAATAAATATACCTGCCAATAGATATTAAAAAGTAACACTGGAATAAACTAAATACGAGATACGACTCCTCCTACTTCCTGGTTCATTCAAAGGAGGCGGAGCACAGGTCGGACTGGGGTTGGGCCTGTGCCGCTGTCACAGCATCCACAGGGGGACTCACTGCCTCAAGTGGCCGCCCTGTGAACTGCAGGTTGTTTTCCCACTTCCTGAACGGCTCCATCCGTCAGCCCTGGAGGGCGCTGATTGGTCCACACGGCACATAAATGACTGCAGTTTCTACCGATGACACTGGGGGGCAGCGCAGTTCATGAGTGGAAGCAGCCGTATCCAGGTCTCATGTTTGGTTCCACGTGATTTAATACATATTATGGATTATCATTCAAACTGATTATAGATTGTGTTGAAGCTCTGCTGCTCTACGATTATTCAAATATAAATATAAATATACAAATATACTCGATAATCACGAGGTCGAGTTCATGGAGAGTTGGTTTCCATGGTAACGTGTCGTCGCCACAGGTACTTGGTGAAGACGTCGCGCGCGGAGGAGAAGCTGCCGCCTCAGTATCCAATCAGCAGCCAGACGCTTCGGGAGGTGGAGCTTCTGCTGCTGACGCTGCTGCGGTGACAGTCGGGGCCTTTGATGATCAGAGGTGTGATGTCATCGCGGTCTATGACCTCATGGCGCTGCTCCCTCACAGCTTGGCTCTGGGGCTGTCGTTGCCGTAGAGATGCTGCTGCAGGTACACCAGCATCTTCTTCCAGGAGTCTTCCTGAGCGTCTGAGTGGGGTTTGGTTTGTCCGCCCCACAACAGGATCACTACAACACACACACACACACACACACACACACACACACACACACACACACACAGCTAATTATTTAACCAAACTATTGTGACGAATCTGGATTTCCGCCGTTTTGTAAACACGACGTCAGCATGTTGGGGTGTGTTTCTAAACTCCAGCCCAGTGGTGGCGCTGTTTCATGTTTTACATTTGACACTTTGTTTGTGTTTCCTTTGTGGTTAGTGGCAGGAGATGGTCGTGATGAAGCAGCTCAAAGTGTTTCAGGACTGAGAACAAAGTCTCACTGTTTTCAAAGTTCTTCTAAAATCCTGTGTTTGAAATGTTGTCAAATCAATCTATACTAAATGTGACTGATGTTCTGCTGAGTCGTTCTGATCTTCCTGGAGAATCGTTTACACTTTCCTGGAGTTCGATGGAATAATATCTGCGTCAGAGGACGGAAAATAAAATAAAACTAAAAAATATTCAACAGATTTAGTTCCCATCTGTAAATGAGCCTGAAATCAGCGCTGCATCAAAACTAGTTACTGTTTTGATCATCAGCTCATTTGTTTTTTTTCATATAATCAAATAAAAAGACAAAAGCTATTTGATCATTTTACAGCAGTTAATCTGAAAAAGTTTGGAGTGAACTGACCTTTGGTTCTGTTGCCGAAGATGAAGTTGGTGGCTCTGAAGTGAGGAGAGAACGGCGGCTCGATCAGGTGACCGGCCTCGGGATAATCCAGCCGCGTCAGCAGGTGATCGTTTCCCGCCTCGTGCATCATCAGATTCACCTGTGGGTCGGAAACACACGGAAGTATGTATGTAGCTGCACTTCCTCCCTGTGGCCAGCGGGGCAGACAGGTGCGCGACGCGGAGAGGTTGATACTCACGTCCTCGGACAGCTCTGAGGCCGCTGTGTTCTGGTCGTCCGTGCCGGTGACCACCATGATGGGACACCTGATTTTACCCATCTGAGGGAGGAGGTTTTCAATGGGTCTGAGTTTGTTCACAGTGGCCAAACGGTGGTACTACAACTTCTGTTGTCATTTTTGGCATGAACCTTTAAACACTGAAACTATTATAATTATTATTCCCAGATTAAAAATTCACTACTTTGCTATTTGGACATATTTCTAATTAGAACTTTATGAGTGTTCTTTCATTTTTACACAAGTTAAATTTAATAGAATTTAAGACTTATTTAACGTCACTCGGAAGAAAACCGAGTTTTAAAAAAGAAAAAGCAAGATACTTAATAAATACAAATCAAACAGGAACTTATTTGGTCAAAAAATGATTAAAAAATGTTAAAAAAAACATTCGAATGACGAATCATCATTTCATTTTATCATTAGCTCTGAATATCTCTATCGCCCCCTTGTGGTGGTGGCGGTTCCATGCGTTGTTCACGCAGCACATACTCACATCGATCTTGTTTGCACCGTCTCTTAGAGCTTTGAGACTAAAGTTTCTCCAGATGTTATAGTTGTTCTCATCTTTTGGAGCTTTGGCAAAATTCCTGTGCGACACATGAAAACATCCGAGTGTAAACAAATATATTATGATCCAAAAATGACCGTGTTCCCGTCAGTACCTACTCGGACATGTGGATCTGGGAATCGCGTGAGGCTCTGGTGAAGCAGTGGTTTCCTCCCACGCAGATACAACAACGAGGCTGAAGCACGAGGACATTGATCATTGATCAGGTTGGGATCAAAGAGGAGGGATACTGATTGAACACTTACGTTGACCACTTCACTGTCGGCGGCCAAAGACATGGAGACCGAGGCGCCGAGAGACAGACCGAAGAGTCCCACTCTGTCCGACATCACCTGAGGATGATCCTTCACGATGTCAAACGCTTTCTGTGCGCGGGGAGAAGGAAAACTTCGCTTGGAAACCGGCATTTCAGGCAAATTAGGAAAATAAGACCACATTAAAGGTGCAATGTGTACGATTCAGGGGAAACCATCCCTATCTGTCAGATATGGAACAGAGAAGAATACGGATTGCGCGTAATCCGCTGAACGTATGAATCGTTTAGAATGAGACCTTTATCTTTACACCGGGAGCAGCTCCTCTCCACTAGAGGGCGCCATGATGCAGAGGAGGATGCACAAGCTCTGAAGTGGATTCTTGGATGATGTGGTTCATCCTCCCCATCTAGTGGTCAAACAGTGCAACTGCAATCCAGGATGAGTCAATGAGAGCTGAAGGCTGCACCACGCAACTTCACCACTAGTTGTCCCTAAACCCGACACACTGCACCTTTAACGCGCGAAAACGAGACTCACGATATAAAAAAAAAGGCACAAACCTCAAAATACTTGAACTCCAGGTCGGATGACTTCAGCTCACCGGGTTTGAAATACTCCAGCGCCAGAGAGACGAAACCGCGGGAGGCCAGCAGGGCGGAGCGGTACTCCAGGAGGCCGCCGCCCCCCCCCCACATGTCCAGCAGTCCGGCGAAGGGACCTGGACCTGAGGAGGAGGAGGATCCAGACCCGGTGTCACAGCCGCATGGGGGCATCAGAACAGCAGTGGCGCTGCAGGTGCGTCCTACCTGGAGGGATAAACAGCGTCCCCCTCACGCCGTTGTCGTTGATATCGATCCTGCGGACGCCAGGAGCCATGTACCAGCGCTCCGTGACCACCGACGCCAGAGGAGTCCCATCCCGGAAGTCTTCGTGTCCGGCGTAGACGGAGATATGGACCAGCATGGGGGTGGTGACGTTCATCTTTCTCAGCCTGAGGAGGAAAGAACGGGAGAAGTTCAGGTCTCGCCTCCGCTGGTTCCGACCCACTCGGCACATTTCACTACCTGAGGCCCATGCGGCTTCCTGGGACGGGTCGCATGCTCCACAACAAACCCATGGGTTCTTTCCCCACGTACGTGCCGCCGAAACTCATGTCGTCCGCAACTGCAACAACAAGGACAGACTGAATAACGAGGACGGAGCGGACGGCGAAGCACTTATGGTCTTAGCTTAAGGACACACCCGACACCGC
The DNA here is from genome assembly GCA_016785325.1 of Chascanopsetta lugubris. Taxonomy (NCBI): domain Eukaryota; kingdom Metazoa; phylum Chordata; class Actinopteri; order Pleuronectiformes; family Bothidae; genus Chascanopsetta; species Chascanopsetta lugubris. The sequence continues at coordinate 10,674 of JAFBJT010106203.1, forward strand.
CCCCTTGTGGTCACTGATGTAGCGTCCGTACGCCTCCCAGTAGTCCTTGTCCTCGGAGTGATGCAGGGAGCGGATGGTCACCGGGAAACCGGGAGGCAGATTCTCCACCAGGACCTTGAAGGTCTCATCCACCAGAGCCCGAGAGGGGACGACGGAGAGGATCGGGGGGACGGACCGAGACATGATGGACGATCGTCTGTGGACACACACACGCACACACACACACACACAGCTGATTGACAGGTGGTTTAATCAGTGAGGGAGAGGAATGTTGGTTTGCACATTAACCCCAAAGAGTTCATGAGTGCATGAAGCTGGTTAATTTGTTTCTCTGGTTAGTTTGGTCCATGATAGAGACATGAAGAGGTGTATGTTAAATTCATCAATCAATAGAATACATTTGAATTGACCGTTGCTAATTTTATTTGATAGTATTCTCACGTAATGATCTGATATTGAAAGTATTTTATGTAATGTACATTTTCATATATAGGTTCAATGAATCTTATTTGTTGTGTGTGTGCATTAATCTAAATGTATTATAAGAGCTTTGTTTTATACAATTATTTGATATAATTACATACATCTGTAAAAAAAACATACATTACTTACTTATCTTGGTTTTTAAGTCTCTAAATTAAAATAATAAATAATAATAGTCTACCTTTATTATTTATTTGTGTCTTGTCCTGTGATTCCTCATTATTATGATTAATAACAACAATTATAATAACTATTTTTGAATAATTTTAAATCATATTGAATTAATCGCATAATTATATATTTATTAATATTTACAGACTGTAACCTCAGTCCTCTGTAAAACTTGTGTATGACATTGTTATAACTCCAAACAGACGCAAACAGATGGTTACGACACTTGTTCTTTCTTTACGGCATGCCCTGGAGGTCGCGCGCGTACCCGGAAGTAGAAACCAGTTCTGCAGCTCTTCACAAGGTTGATTTCACAGATGATGTTTGTCCACTGATTCTACAGATTTAGTAAATAACGCCGAAATAAAAACCGGAACAACAGACTTTATGTTTACTTTATATTTACTTTATATTTTCGTCGTGAAAATAGTATTTTAATATCCACGAAATTTTACACGAAATACTGTTTTTTCTGTCAATGTTAGAAACGAAGCAGCAGTTGGAAAACGTCTTCGTCAGACACCGCTCGACGTCATGTAACATCACGTGAGGGTGATTTTATTTTCGATCAAAGTATCGGTAAGTTCGGTCAGTCCGTGAACTCACCACCTCGTTGACACGTACACAGTCTCGGGGTCGCGCTGCGTTCACGGTCCACGCGAAAACACCGAACCATAGGAACTTTTTTATAAGAACTAGGAACTTTTCCGGTGCGTTCGAACCGAACGCAGACAGAGATGTGTTCTGTTCGCACCAGTTCAAACACAACTGGAGTCACAGAAGTGACGTTCAGTGACGTCACAGGTCGGGACAGGCGTGCGCGTTCACGACGCCCTGTGCTC
>JAFBJT010106204.1:0-7500 GCA_016785325.1 Chascanopsetta lugubris
AAGAGATAGCGATAAAAAGGTGCACTGTATGTTCTAGATTTATCCTTAGAAAGGATTCATAATATCTAATATGCATATGTTTTACAGTCCCGAAAATGGAGCTTACGGGTATATTACATTTACACAATCACAGATTAAGTTTCGTGACGTTCACACCCGCAATACTGACTGATTGGCTAGACGTCACATGAGTGATAGCCAATCCACGTTGAAGCCAGCAACCAAACTTACAGCAATAATCTAGATTTCATTGTTTCATTATGTACAGCGAAAACTGTGACGCTGAAATGTTACTTATATTTTATTCAAAGGTAAAGGTTATTTTCAGAAATGACTACTGAAATGTATTTTGACTCTTATAAAAAACAAATGTATATTTTAATTATTTTATATTGGTTGTGTTTAATTATTGCATCCATTTTAAAAAGATGAAAACAAGTTTTTAATTAATAAACATTTGATAAAGGAGTTGAAAATATATTTTTGAGAAATTCTAAAATGTAAACGAATTTTTTATTTTATTTTATTTTATTTTTTACAGTAAATGCATATTTGTGCCAAACAACTTTATTGCCTTTCAATCATCCTATTTTATTTTCCCCTTCTAGGTTTTTGGAAAGTTAAAATGAACACTTTAGTAGTGTTTTTGAATGCTACTCACATTTTAATAATACATACATTTTTCTCTATAAACAAGAATCAGCTATCTGCCAAGTAAAACACTAATGATCAACACTGACCTTATAAACCAACATCAGTCCAACCCAGATGTAAACAATGGGTGCACTGCTGTGACAAGGAGAGAAAACGATGCACATCCATGCTGGTGACACTTATGTCGACTTAAGATGTCTAGTAGCCCACTTTTCGTTGCTGAACTCGTGGGATTCAGAGAGGCTGGTGGTAAAGGCCTCTATAAGATCTTTAGACATGAGATGCAACACATTGTGCCACACCGTGGTGCCACTGGCGAACACCAGTGTCCGGTCTGGGAAGTGTCGCCGCCTCGCACCCAGTTTGTAAAGCTGGTGTTTTTGTAGCTCTCCGAGCCGAGTCGTAGAGGGAGCTCTCAGCTGTAATATATATGTGTGGCCATGAGGCTCTAGGTGGGTTTAGAATCAGAGACAAGCGGGCAACTGGAGTAACAACAACTGACAGTCCCCGTCGACCGACCACGGTGGCAGAGGAGCAGCCGGGGCGATGTGGCGACCCTCTTCCAAACCGAAGGCAGGAGGCAGAGTTCGGAGAGATCATCCATCGTGGTGTCTGGTCCGAGTGGATGTGGATCACCGAGGATCACTTTGCTGACAATGCCTCGTCATTGCCTGTTTTTTTCCCCCCTCTCCCCCCGCTGGCCTGTCGATTACGGTATCCGAGTGTTTACGCTGCTTCTCACATCGGATTTTATTAAAGCCCCGGGGACAACGGCAATATAGTCTTCGGATTTAAACGTGTAATAGGTTTACTTTAATGGAACCGACTCCCGAAGACACTTTTAAAAGAATCAGCTGGGTGTGGAAGGGGCCTTGGGAGAAGAGCTAGCATAGTTGACAGGGAGTTAGCTTCAGATGCTATATGCGTCTTCAAATAATGTCTTATTAAACATTACGTAACGTCACGAAAGCCAAAGAAACACCCCCTCGTTAAACAACGGCCGTGTTTTCAGGCCGCGTGTTAACGTTCGTGCGTATTTAATGTTGTTTAACACAATACTTTGCGGGTGTGAATGCGCCGAAGCTAACGTTGGCTGCGGAGCTATAACTTAAACCCGCCAGTTTCCATGTCGTCAAGGCTTAAAGACGGGAAACAAAGAAGAGAGAAAATGGACGCCTCGGCCTAAACTCTTCCCCCAAACGGACCAACTGTCAACAACTTATTTGCAACGAAATTCCCACGCTGGCGCGTGGAATATTGCGGGCTGCGCGAGCATTTACTCGAACTTCTGTTATTTAAACGTATTTTGACGGCTTTTTCAATAACGATAGAGGGAGACAAACACTCTCCGACGAGCGCCCGGACCCAGAGCCCCATCGTGACACCTAGAGGCCGATTAAAGATCCTGCAAACTCCCCCACTGGTCAGAAAAGTAGTGGTACTTCACCTCCGCTCTGCGTCTTTCTCTCCTCCTTTCACCAGGCCGACAGCTCCGGGGGTCTGCTCCAAACTTTGTCACGCTGCTCCCAAAATGCAGGCTTCTTCGCAGTTTGTTTTAATCCCTCTCCCGCTTTAGCAGAGTAGCCTCTGCCACAAAATGGCAGTTGGGAGCTCAGTGCGCCTGTGCGGCCGCTGGGGGGTGGTGTCGAAGCCTGTGCACACACCCTGATTGGCCAGGAGGGGCGCCCCGTTGGAACACACTGAAACGGCATTTATCACAATATTGAGAAATGAGGTCGCGTACATGAGATGTTTTTTTCTTCAGAGGAAAAGGAAGAAGAATGAAACCTACCAATGAGCTACGTTTATTTGAATCCAAATAAATACACATGTATTCAAAATGAAATGTGTGCAGTTTTGTGTTCCCATATATAGTGTAGTTATTAGGTTAGGTATACGGTATAAGGTACATTGTGCAAGATTTAAGTGAAAATGAATTCATTTGGCATAAATACAATCTAAATCAATTAGGTTGATTACATTTAGGTGCGTTTATTTTGAGGAATTTATGATTTTTTTGGTTTAAATCAAAAACCATAGTAAGTCATGAACAATTGCATTAGGAGCAGGTCCTGTTTGTTTTGTGCCATGTTTAGCAGTGGCCCAGAATAAAGAATAAACAAACTAGTGTGTGTGTGTGTGTGTGTGTGTGTGTGTGTGTGTGTGTGTGTGTGTGTGTGTGTGTGTGTGTGTGTGTGTGTGTGTGTGTGTGTGTGTGTGTGCGAGAGAGAGGGTTCATAATAAACTCTTACTCAAGGCAATTTTTGAACATTTTAATAGATTGTATATATATATATTTAACACCAGAATACCTGGAAACATTTTTTTAGAAAAGAAAAGAAAAAAGAATAAAACATTTTTGTTCAATGATGCACAATTGATCAAGCTTGCAGGAAAATATATATATATATATCATGTGCTACAGTGTTTTATTTTTCCACTGCTTCACACTATCCTCATTCTTAAATAAAGCATCTCATCTATGTCATTTTACATCTTTTCTACTATCAAAGCTCGAGGCACTTAATCACTGCAAGGTGCTTTATGAATGCAGAGGGGGAAGCTGCAGGTTACTGCTGTCCTATAGAAACTAATAGTGGTAGATGCATTGCATACAGTGACAGCCATCATATTTACAAATGCTGAGTCTATCTCCCCTTTGACACCCGTCCTATTTCATAATTCCTGTGACACCGCAGCCTGCCACTTTTAACCGGTCGTATCAAAGAGGTAAACATCCAAAATCACACAACGTACACACAGCCACACGTGTGTTCGGCCTCCCGCTAACAGCTACAAAATAAAATTACTTCTTTACCGGGACACGACAACACATACATGATTCATTATTGCTCTCAATAAATATGCATCTGAGGTATAAAGAGGATGAGGGATATGTAAAAATATTTGATAGAGGTGCAAAGTATGGAATATTTTGATTTCTAATTCTGTTATTATTCTAAATAATGTCCAGCATGACTCTGTGCAGTCTGACTTCAATCTCTACTGACCGCGTTGAGATTATTTGAACTTTATAAAGACAGATACTGCTGCGTTGTTGCATAAAGAAGTGGGTTCTGTCAACACTGCAGAGTGTCTGTGAACATGAGACTCTCAGGTTTGGCACATTGTACATCTGGATCTGCAGCATTCTGATGACAGACCACATAGACGTGTCTCCACTGCAAACTCTGCACCGATTCTAACCAGGATGTGTTAAAGATATGTTGGTGTGACATAGATGGTGATGCACAAAAAGCAGCCATTAAGGTTCACATGTCTGAGAGGCTCCTGTGGAAAACGGACCATTCTGCCAGACGGCTGCACCGGGGCGGGCAATTAAAAGATGCAATCTGTGTCAAATGTGCTGACATCATGGTGAAGTTGCATATTGTGTTCATCACCTCACCCTCACCCTTCCGAGCATGCAGGAGAACTTTTAGTATGTCCTACTATAGTTTAGTGTGTCCACTCTGGGCTACTGTAAAAAAAAAAAAGAGGACCAGCTCCTCATGTAAATATACATTAATGGGCTCATTTAAGGGTAATGGAGAAAATGTATACATTTAGTGATTATGGAAATGTCAGTATGTCATTGTTTTGTTGCATTTTTTTTTTACAAGTCGAAGTGACAAAAATAAACCAAATCAAACACACTGCACCTTAAAGAAAGTCAGATTCCACAGGCTTCTCCATTTCATATCAATACTAAAAATGTCATTGTTCAATAAACAGGGTCAAAGTTATGAAGTGGAATCACATGTTATATTTCCTGTTGGTAAAAAGTGCTTTATCCTTTACCCTTTATCCTGACACTGTAGGAGCAGGCCCTCTCTGTTGCCTCACCATGTTTTTACAGTAGCCCAGGAGGGACAAATTGATAAATGAATGGCTAACAGGTTTTCCTGCATGTTTGGGAGGGCGGGGGCAGGGGTGTGCATTCCCCACAAGCAACTTTTCCACTAAAATCCTACTCACTGTACCTTTAACACTGATGAATGATCTTTACGTTTATAGAACTAGTACACGGTATGCAAGCGGGACACGCCTATATACATTATCAATGAACAGTGGATATGATGTACCCAATGGTCTGTCTGTCTGTCTGAGATAATCTCACAGGAAATAAGAGAAGGCAGAGCGGCAGCATCACTGTCAGCCGTGTCACTGTGGAACCAGTCAAAGGAGATGATGAAAAACAGAACAACTGGAGTCACTGGGCAGCACAATTTGGCATTTTCACTCCCCAAAGTCAGTGTGGGTAAACCTGCTGGACTGTCACATCAGTTCTTAAAATCATTCTTTACATGATAATATCACTGTATATATATATGTATCTTTTTTTTTTACCCATTTACACACACAAAAAATCCCACTCTGAATTAACAGCAAAGTTCATTTTCTGAAGATTTGGGAATATTTGGTTGTCAGCTCTGTTTGCATTTCTTGAGTTTGCCTCAGGAGGAAAATAAAATATCTAAAAACATTAAGCCGGATGTTTACTTTGGAACGGAAATGACATTTAGATAGCACACAAGTTAAAAAAAAAAAGTTTTGACTAAATCATTCATTATCATTTAAACGTCTCACGGAACTATAGAATAAGAATAAAAACGGTACAATTGCAACTTTAATGAAAACTTGAAGACAGAAAACAGGAATGCCTGTAACATGAATCACTATTTGAAGTCCAGCAGTTATTGACTTGGATTTCAACTGCAATCCTCTTATCTCAAACAGCAGGTTTCCCACAGCAGCTCTGGCGAGTGACAGTGACACAGTGGCTCCAGAGTGACCGCTGCCCATTAACAGCAGTCGTGTCAGCGAGTCTACTCATCAGTGATTGGCTGCATCATTCATTTTTTTACAGCATCTCAAAAAAATACAAAAGTATACATTTACAAATGAAGACTAAATAAAAACAATGTACAATCAAAAACATATGAAATCCCAGTGGCATACACTCATATGTACTTTCATATAGAAGGTGAGGCTTCTAAAAGAGTAATGGCACTTCATTGTTTTGAAACCATTCTCTCAAAGCTTTGTCCACAACTCCAGTGTGAGTTTGAATCTGGCGCCAGTGTGTTGACAGTATTTAACATGAAGGCCCGTTAAGACAGCGAAGGAAAAAAAAACTCCAATGTTGTTCTTCTGAACTCCAAGACTATTCACAGTTGATAAGCCAGTGTTAGCGGATGTGTGTGTGTGTGTGTGTGTCTGTGTGAAACATAGTGGTTGTATTCATCCTGCGTCCTGTATCAGTGACAAAATGTCATCCTGAGCATCCTGAATGTTAAGAACATACAACTGATCCTTTCTTGTCATATCAACAAAAACAATCCAAAATAAAAAAGAACAATCTCACTAGTATATCTGAGTCCCGCAGGGTTTAGCTTCTCTCCAACATGGGGGTCTGTATCTACACATGTCAATTATAACACTTAAAGGTTCAGTGTGTAGGATTTAGAGCAATCTAGGAGTAAAGTTACACATGACAGCAAAGTGAATTTTCCTTAATTGTCCAAAGAGGGTTTGTAATGGCGTGCAGATAATGTCAACATATGAAAGGGGCATTTGTTATGTTTGTCCATTTTAGGCTACAGTAGAAACCTGCTTGCCTCAATAGAGGAGGACCTACAATTATCTGTACAGAGTAGATATAAAGTGCTCATTCTAAAGTCACCAAAACAAAACTTGTTTCAGGTAATTAAATGCAAATAAAAGGACAATCATAACATTTCTGCTCATAGATCCTTTAAATCCAACACACTGCACATTTAAATGCATCTAAGTTCAAATCAGAGGAGACAAGCATCGGCTCATAGTGAAACCACACATTTAAAAAGAGAAGATGGAAAGGTCTTGTGTCTTTTGCATACATCACATCACATCCACACCCACACACACACCAACAAGGCAGGTTTTAGAAGTGGAAGTAGACGTGGTTTAAATTCCTCTGTCCTCTGTTCCTTCTTCACACATTGCTCTGTTTATTCCTGTCAGAGGTGTGTTCAAGGAGAGACTGAGGGGGGCGCCATTATCCCCTTTTTGCACTCAGGGCCGACACTGCCGACACGCACAGCACAGAATATATAATTCTACGAGGAGTGGGTTTGTGGAGGCTGCTGGACTCAACCCAGGAGCAGTTTGTGTGTTTTCACTCTGATGCCCCTATGGGTGACGCCATGCAGTGACATCACTTCCTGTTTGCGAATCCAATGCCCTGTCCCTGTGGACCTCACTGAGCTCATGTCTGTGTCTGTGTCTTCTCAAACTAATCAGGTTTGATCACGATGACTTCCACTGCAATTTAAAGGTGCGGTGTGTGGGATTTAAGTGAAATCGTTTCCATCTCTATTAGAAATTAGAATTAGAAATAATTATATTGATATTTCTATGAGTGTAAAATCACCCAAACGGACAAACTGTTGTTTAATTACATGGGACCGAATCATTTCCATATAGATCCGGAGCCTCAAGTCCTCGCTCTGGAGGCCATAATACAGCACCCCCATGTTTTGCCAGTAGCCCAGAAAGATATTTTGTTATGTAATGATGACTGAATGTCTGCACAGTTGGTCCTACATCATTGGTCGGGAAGGTTGACATAATGGATATTTAGCTGCAACATGCAACTTTGCAACAGGGTGTCATTAACATTACACACTGTACCTTTAATCTACTGTTTAACAGTGTGACGGATAAAAGGGTGTTTAGAAACAGTGTGCTATGAAAACAGAAAGAATCTAATAAAGGGTCATTATGCAGTTTTCATTTTCTTAGACGTGTTTAAAAAAAGTGAACACCCGTATGTCTGGACCATCGACATCTCTGTGGTGTGGT
>JAFBJT010106204.1:12500-16542 GCA_016785325.1 Chascanopsetta lugubris
TCGACGTTGTCCCGTGACATTGTTAGTTGTTGCGCTTTCCACGATCCTCTTCGGCGACACGTCAGAGGACGCGGAAGCAGAGCGGGGTGGCTCAGGGGTTCGGGCAGGAAGCTCCATTTCAATGTCATTGACGGAGAGTCCTGAGGCCAGACACCTCTCCTCCTCTGATTCGCCCGCCGCCCGGTCCGTCAGCACGATACCATCAGCGCTGCTTTCACTGATGTGGCTCAGAGAGCGCGAGTAGCAGCGCGAGGCGAGGCTGTTGCTCACCACGCCATCCACCGTCGCTGTGGATGACTGCTTCCCCGCATCCTCTTCCTCGCTGTCAGTATTTGTCATCACCGTCACTGTCCCTTTGTCCTCTTCCCTATAAATCAATGCATACATCAGTTCAGTCACCGATTGAGTGCACAGTATACCCAGCAATGCAACCGGAAACATATTAAATGATGGGAACGTAGAATGGAATTCAAAGGAAATCTACCTGTCGCTCTCATCCTGGTGTTGGGTCGCGTTGGGAACTTCACTGACAGAACTAACGCTGGGGCTAGAATTTGGCATTTGGGACGAAGGTGAGTCTCTCACGCTAAATGAGATGTCAGGCTGCTGGGTGGAACTTCCTGTTACAGCAGGTTGAATATCTGGTGTCACCACCACGACCTAGAGAAATGAAATAAAGATACAGCAACCCAGAGAGTCACCAGGGGACACAGAAACACTTCCATACATATTTCTCTGCCCAGCCCTGAGAGGCAGAAGAGACTTTTTTTATGTTCTTCTTAAAAGAGAAACCAGTTTGGTTCATTGTGTTTACCATCATCACACTGGTCGAAATATGACCATTGTTTCTACAGTTGGATTCAAAGCAAGTGAGAGAACCTATAGTGGCCTTCAGTGGTTATTAAAACCTGAAAGGTCTGTCCTTCCTCAGCTACTATGAAAGCACGTCGGTGCAACATGCAACGGCCTCCAGGTGGCTGCTCCCAGTAAATACTGGGGGATCATTCAAGATTCATTGGACATTCAAGTGATTACGCACTCATAAAATATATCAATATATCATATATTCCTTTTCTTCAAATAGAAATCAAAATAATGATCACGATATTGTTGTGAATGCATAAACGACTGTTGAGGTGAGTCAGCTCGACAGAATCATGTCAGCACATTGCTGCACATCGGTGACGGCGTCCGTTGCGTCTCACCTTATGATGCGTGGAGTTGCGCGAGCCTCCGACAGAGAGCTGAGGACTAGAGGAGTCGTCGGAGGACTCGGAGGAATTGGACCACGCTGTCCCATTCTCCATCTCCTCATGGCGGCGCAGCATGTTCTAAAAGAGAGGAGTGATGTTTGAAAACAAAACGGAAGCTGCCGTGACATCCACTTCTTCACACAGTCACTGGCCAGAACCACAGGGTCTGTGTTATGAAACAAAGTAGTTTGTTGAGTCATGGGGCCTCCGACTGATCCACAGAGGGGTCACGTCCGTGAACATGATGTGACGTGATATTCTACAGAGCGCCACGGGAAGTCACTCCTGCCTGTGGCCGTCGAACCATTTCGACATGTTCCTCTGTGCGTCAGACGCCGAGTCAACCGACTGGTCACTATTACACAAACCTCACGGGCCCACGCGGCTCTGATCTAACGAACGGAGACTAGCGCTCTATGGTTTCAAATGTACTTGGCTATCTTTACGGCAGCTAATCTTACAGCGCACCGACGAGATCTACGTTCCTACAGTCGGTTAGGTTCTACTCTAAGGAGACTTACTGCAGAGGACCGTCTGGTTGGTGAGCTGTCGCTACAGGAGCAGCTCTGACTAAGTGTGTCTCTGAAGATGTCCATGAGTGGCCAGTGCTGCGGCCTGGTCAGATTCCGAGGCAGAGACTGTGCGTCGCGGTGGCAGCAGGTGGAATTGAAGTACAAACGTTAGGGACCAGTGGGTAGCGACTACACTCGCTCGGCAGGCAACAGTCCAAGTTATCTCCACTTTATCCAGTTGTTCATGTGTGTGCAGCTCAAAAAAGCGGGAATCATTTAATTTTTGGGGGATAGAATTGTTTTTCAATGTCTTTTTAATGAATAAACTCAAATTTATAAACCATCCCTTTGCTTGACTTTGCCCGGTCCGGACCCATCCCTTTTGGATGTTTACAAATCATAGTCCTGACATCACATGCATGTATGGTCCCATCAACACAGGACTTCGAAAACAAAGCGTCTGGTTACATGGCCACCCTGTAATAGCAGTAGAATATAAGCGTCGCTGATATCTACATCACTTCCTGTACACATTTCAAAGTGAAGACATCTGTTCACGCAATCCATTCATTTGTGTTGATATGGACTTTATGCTGTGGTGTCCTGGTGTTTAGAATCAGAACGCTTAGGTAACGTACAGTGATCAAACCAGCAACCCTCCCACCGCCGCTGAACATGCAGCCGGTCAGTGTCGTGGTACTAAAATCTGCGAGGCCCTTGATTTGCAACTAAAGACAGTATCTGCCAAAAAGCCGCCATGTTGGCTGTGTCCTGATGCTTGGATGGGACCAGCTATTTACACTGCACTATACTTCATCTAGTATTCTACTCATCTACTGTCGATAAATGGGATGTTGGGATAGTCCCATTAAAAACAAATCTGTAAGTGCAATTGCTCTGAACGTTGACTCACACAAAGCAAGGAAGAAGGGGTGGGGGGCGGGTAGGAGAATATGGGGGAACTCACATAAAAGGCTTGTTCACGTAGGGATGGTGTGTCCGGTGGACTCTGGTTGAAGATCGTGGAGAATCTCTTGCTAACGGTCGGCGCTTTGTTGACAGAGCTCGCCACTGAGCCCAGATCATCTTTATCAAACGGACTGACGGGGGAGTTGAAGAGGCGGAAAAATGATGTTCGGTTATTTCGGACACTTAAAAACTGAAAGGACCAATTAGAGACAATAAAACAAGTGAGTTGGAGAAACTTACTTCCAGATGACTTCAAGACTTAGTTTGATTGTTCCAAGGTCATTTATGTCCACAGCAACCGTCTGGGGCAGTGCTGCAAACAGGTCCTTTGTCTCACAGGAAACGCTGCCTACGACCACGTGATTGGCCAAGCTCTTCAGCTCCGTCACCTAAGGGTTCACGGAAATATTGAGACAATGGACATGAGCTCCAAAAATGGCGGGATTGTGTCGCAAACACTGAAAACGAAGGATGAGGAGAGCGTGACTTTGATTTCAAGAGAAGATTGATCCCAGATCCGAATGCTTCTCATATCCAATAGGAACTCAGCATAAAGGGAAATGAATACAGAAAAACTGGTAAACAACATGGGGGGCGGGGGGGGGGGGAACTAACCTTAACAGCGAGGAAGTCATTGATGAGTGGCAGGAACACCATCTCTTCACTGTCCCACACCTGCTTGCCATTGATCTCTATTCTGCCCCGGAGCTTCCAGCGTTGCCGACCATACCTCATAAAGATCTGACACACACACACACACACACACACACACACACACACACACACACACACTTGAAAACTTCACTGGGGCTGTCTCACTCCCGTTATTATGTCGAATGTTTAAGTTTCAAAAGGAATATAAACAAAGATTTACAGCTAACAGGTTCAAGTACAGGTTATAATTCTCATGAACTTCTAATAGTCAGTATCTGTATTGGTTTGAGTGGATCACACAGTCAACATAGACACTTTCAGGTTTTCAGGACCTTTGAAAAACCAAAACCAAAAATATCGACATCATCTGAATTAGATGAATTAGAAGCATTGCAACCAGGAGAGACTCACTTCATACTGGTCCCCAGCACACAATCTGGCAAATCCAGCAAGACCTGAGAGACAGAGACAAACCAAACCAAGGATTAGACAATAATAATAATAATAATAATAAATCTTATTAGTCCTGGTACAGGGTGAAATATATGAAAATATTAGATGAAATGAACAATGTACTTACCTCATGACAAAGATGAAATGATAATGTGGCAATAATGTTATCAAGCATCATACTTCCATTACATTTAGTTCCGT
>JAFBJT010106205.1:0-17364 GCA_016785325.1 Chascanopsetta lugubris
AGACCAAAAATAATGAATATATCAAATATATCAAATGAAATGGAAGTGATGGATTGATAGATAGATAGATAGATAGATTGATAGATTGGTAGATAGATGAATAGATAGATTGATAGATTGATATGTCAATGACTGTCAATGCAACATGTTTTTCTTCCAGTCAGTTCTTTTGAAAATATGATGAAATGAACATTTACTTCGCCGCTTGTCAAAGTCTGATGTTTGACACGAAGGAAACAGACTGAACCGACAATGAGACAAAGCTAATCTGTCAGAGCTGTGAGCAGCACTGAGCATCAAGCTACATGTTGACACTTTACTGTTGCTCTGACAAATGCTCTGTGGTGTGTGTGTGTGCTTGTGTGTTTATGCTGTGTGTGTGTGTGTGTGTGTGTGTGCATGCATGTGTTTTTGCTGTGTGTGTGTGTGTGAGTGTGAGATTGTCAGAGGGTCGGCAGTGTGACATGGTCGACTTTGGTTGCCCGTTGCATGCTGTTGCCATAGCAACCCACGTCATTGCCAACCTGTGCCGCTCCAAAACTGAAACCAAATCATTATCACTGGCTGAGTCTGTCAGAGGAGTGAATCACCACCATCCAACACACACATAAACACACATAAACACACACACACACACAGATAGATGGCGACACCTGGGTAAATTCAGCGGCGGCGGCAGGAGCAGACATAAGACGTCAAGTCATAAAGCCGGAGTTCATTTCTGCAGCGCGCTGCCCCGAGCCGAGAGATGGTTCTCACCATTTACTGGCTTTGTTGGTGGAGTGAGTCATGGGATGGGAAGGATGGCTCACTCCTCCCACAAGGCCTCACAGTGATTGGCAGCCGGCGGTGACGCTGATGCAGATTTACGAGGATGAGTCTGTCATTTTCAAACGTCGGGCGTTTGAGTTACTGACGAGCGCGAAGCTCACGGAGCGTCAGAATGTGTTTGTTTCCCACATTGAACGGCGAGCTGAGGCACAGTGTTCGAAACAGGTGCCGGTGGAGGGAAAAAAGACGCGGTCTGCGTGCTGGGACTAATACTGCGTTTCACGATGTGTGCGTTCGTACTTCAAACGTGAAAGGCAGAGGGTATGGAGCGGTGTCACTCTCCCTTATGCGACCGTCTGCTCTAAAGCTGCCTGTTTGAAGTGGGCCGTGTGTTTGGACTGTGGTCACACTGAGTCGAGACCCACTGCCGCACAAAGGGCTCTTCACCTCATTGTTGAAAATCCTCTGAAGCCGGAGTCCACGTCACTTGCTTTGATCTCTGTCTGGCCTCTCTCTTACACAACACCACTCACCGATTGTTGTTGGTGTTGAATGGATCGCGTGTCCAGTTTGCGCCAAGTTGGACATGGGGCCTTCTTGGGCGCTTAAAGGTGCACTATGCAGGCTTCCAATGTTAAGAGTTTGTATGGACACAACTCCTTCCCTGCACAACGTCAACGTGTGCGTACTGGACACTACACGCATATGCTGTACGTGATACTCTAATAAGCTTATGAGGCTCATTACCAGCCCTTACCTGTCCAAACATCGCCACCTAGAAATGCCCTGTGAGGTACAAAACAATGAGAATGACAAATCACACCAGCACTCACTTGGAGTGGCTCATTAAACATGATTGAGAGGGATTATTAGAGAGTGTAAACATTCGAATTCTGCTTTTGATGTTTTAGAGAATGCACAAGGCGATTTCAGCCGCGTCCAGACAGAGATGAGTGGACTTATTGGATGGATATACCCATAACTCAGGTTGAAGTAGGTCATCGGGTGCACATCTTACATCTTGTACGTTCTTACAAGCCACTTTTGCCGCCATCTTTACTTCTTATTTGTCTTTCTACTTGATTTACGTCCTCGGGAAGTTGAACCAAGCCAAAGTGGCGTACAGTACATGTTGTGAATTATGGCCCTACACGTGTCCATATGAGCATGTGTTTCAGTTTGTTGGCTCGTGAGTCGCGGGTCCCTGACCCGCTTCTGGTTTTGTTATATGCATTAACCATCAAACGAGGTGATGACACCGACTTCTGTGACTCTGTGGCTTCTATAAAAAATTCATGTGGTCACGTTAGGCCAATTTTCCAGTCGACGGCTGTAACTTCCTGCACTGATAAAGATATTTCAGTGGTGAAGAAGTGTGGCCCTGACCCATATCTGGCCTTGTTAAACACATAAACCTGTGCATGCAAGGAGCCTTCTGTGATACTAATAACCGCCTGTGCCGTTGCATTCCTCTGCTGTGTCCAGGGATCGCTAATGTACTGAGCTTCCTCCAACACACACACACACACACACACACACGCATAAATGTATCCAGCTGATTCATTGTATTTCAGCGTGTAGGTACCAATAAAGGGTTCATTGGGGTCGCTGGTGGATGGTTATTAGGTGACCGTGTGACAGCAGCGCAGTGGGGAATCTCCTCAGGGAGTCAAACTGGCAACTTATTGTCTTTCCAGTCACAGCCGGGTGATAGCAAAGTGGGCATTAGTGATAAGTGTGTGGCTTTAGCTTTGTTTACTTTGCATCTGCTGCCAATCTGCAAGTTTGGGCAGAAATGACAGAGGGAGCTTAAGGGGGAAAGCGGCTTGCTGTTTTTGGCCGGCCTCGCCCCGTCTATCATAAAGTGTCAGCCGCCCCGAATGGTTTTCTCCTTTACATTCCTGCCCTGACAGACGTCTCAGCCATTACTTCCCTGCTCCCACTTTATTTCCTATCCCGCTCGCTCTGTAATTACACATCGCTCTTACCCCAGACCTGCAGCAGCGGGGGTGATATTGTTCTGGGACAGGATGTAATAAGCATGTTTTCAGACGCTGTGTAATTAAACGCTATCTGGATGTGTCCCACAATACTCCATGTTTATTCATTAGTGCTGTTTTTCAGGTCCACTAAGCAACCACACGTTTCTAATGGAGGATGAACAGCACCACTATACAGACTCACCCACAAACCCCTGGTGCTCATTAGGTTTTTTTGGATAGCAGCTGGAAGAGTTAGCCTAATTATTTCAATTTATGCTAAGCACTTTATCCCATAGTTTGATAATGACTGTATATCCATACTGAACAGATCCTCATGCCGCCGTACACAGACGGTACCCAAGCGGTTTATAACTGACGCTGTGCAACTATGTACAAAAATGGACGGGACAGGACTTTTAATCCATCTTAGAAATGACCTTTGGACCCTGAAGGGCGTTTTCACTAAGGTTCATAACAGTGGTGCTGTTGTATACATTTGATTGGTAATTTAGGAGGCGTTACATACCCACAAACCTGTCTTCATGACATGCTTGGTTTATCAGACAGGTGCTGACACACACTCATTACTCGGCCATACAAGTTCTATTATTATTGATTAAGTGCACAGAAGTAAATAGTTACTCAAATTTGACTATTATGAAAAACACAATAGTAGCTTTGTCACTATCATTTTGATTGTACCTCCAGAAGAATGAACCCCCTTGTTGTTGTAACACTGTGCCTCAGAGGCAAAGACTTTCCCCGAGCTACTTTTAAGGACGTAGTGATGCATCACGAATACATTTGAAATGGATCCAAATCTGTGACAGGCGAAGTGTATCGAGATGAAAAATGAAACATTTGATTGATCTCGATCAACATCAGATGTCATGCCGTGCTTGGAAGTCGCACGTTGCTACACGTTCAACGTAGCATGTCGCTACACCCAAAAACGGCGATTGCTCAATTATTGGAATGGTGAGATCATAGACAAGTAAAAAAAAAAATCAACAACAAGCGAATAGGTGAAATTATTTTCATTTCAATCGTCAGAAAAAGATTTCCCCCTCTGTTGATGAGTATAGAATGATCTGATCAGATTGTTGTTTTCATTGTGCGAGACTGAGCCCTTTACATTCCTCTCTACAGAACCCACCGTGTTACATCCGTAGTGGCACCGAAACCTTTGAAGTTCTAATGATAACAATGGGTCACCATAGGTTTGTATAGTTTGGGTTACCACCTCAGCTTCTATGGCGAGCTGACAGGTTGATATTGTACAAACAACCCTCTGTTAGGTTTGGCGTGCTCGTACTCTCCCCCATCACATTGCAGGCGTTGGCCCCATCAGCCTGATATCTCTGTTTTAAATAGTCTCTGCAGATGAAGGTGTCTTATAACAAGTTGAGACTGTTGGACGTGTTCACAATGGCTCTTTGTGTTCTCTGGTGTGAGGCAGTGGGCGTGAGCGTGTCCATTGATTGGGTTGCAGAGAGATCAGCCGCGGGATATAAAGTGAAGTTCAGATGTTTGTATGATCGATAAGTTTGTTGTTCATGCTTCGGGAAAAAGGTCACTTCAATCCCGCTGTGAGAGAATGATGATATTTTTCGAAGAGATAATGATTCAGCAGGACGCTGCTGGGAGGTACTGAGTAAATCACATGTTAAATAGAAGTGACTGAAGCCTTTCCTGCATAGCTGATTCATATTGATACTTGAAATGTCACTCACAGACCATGTGTGGACTAAGACCAATGGACTCGAATGATGACATGCGTCTAAACCCCCATTGCACAGGTTCCCCCAGTGGAAAGTCAATGGGACGTTTGCATTGGTTCTCAGGTGACTACTGAAAATGAGCCCAAGTGGAAGATACTCACAGGGTTTGATCATCTTCACTGGTTGGCACGGCTCTGATGATTTCTGAGGTGTAAATGCGTTATAGGTTAAAAGTGAATGTTGGACTATGAGTGAAATTCCAAGTTCATCATCATCTTCATCATTATCTTCATCATCATTACGGAAAACAATATTCTCCAACAGACTGTCGAGGCTTTAGGTGCTATTGTCGGAAGTTGTGTTTGTTTGTGCTGCAAAGCAATCAAAATTCAATAATGTGTTTTGCTTTAAATTATAACAATATGTGAGTCTCTTTATCGTTGTGGCAGATTTTAAGATGAAGGGTTAGGATGTTTTGTCAGCAGTCTTTTTTTTGGGTCCATCTGTTTCAGAGTAGATTTGTACGACATCATTTGTAACATTTTGTTTGTAAATCAAAATGAATGGTAATCCCATCTGTCACAGAATAAACACAGCATTTTACTTGCAATATCGACTTGATGTCGTCTGCTGCTGCTGCTGCTGCTGCTGCTGCTGCTGCTGCTCTGATGAATGAATAACATGTTCAAATACTAAACATCTCTGTTCTAATACTAGATGTCTAACCTAGATAACCATGGAGTAATATGAGGGCTGGAGGAACAAATACAAGGTTATTAGAATATGGCTGCAGCTGTTAGATGGGTCATAAAACACAGGCCCATATGTTTCTACTTACCATCAAATTGTGAACTGTGCATATATTTCAGTCATACAGTAAAAAGCCTTGTGTTGTTCTTCCATCCTGTATCTTCACTAAAAAACCTTTATAACAAATATTATGGAACAAATGTCTCTCCTGACACCACCAGCCACCAGACCACCCCTGCAAATCAAACCATGATTATTATCACATTTTCTTTATTTTTTACATTTGTGTTTGTTTTCTTTTGTCACACTCATTTTGATTTTTGTTATGGTTTATCTTTTTTTGTCTTTCCCTTCAGGCTGTGTGTTGTTTCAGAACATCCCAGTGGAGGTGGTCTCACGCTAACGGAGATGGACACACGAGACACTAAAAGAAAGAGAGACAGATAGTGTGTGTGTGCGTGAGCGCCTGCGTGTGTGTGTGTGTGTGTGTGTGTGAGAGAGAGAGAGAGAGAGAGAGGGGGCCGTGGATAATGACCGAAGATAAAGGAGATTTGACCAACAAAATGAAAAAACAACATAAACAAAGGAAGTGGGCTCTGTAGGCGGTTGCATGGCTGTGCAAACACACACACACAAACACACACACACACACACACACACATACACACACACACACACAAACACACACATCGGTCCGATACAGTCCTCATTATCAATCTTTCAAGGTAGAAGAAGCAGGTATAGGGCTCTTGAAAAGGAGCGTCCTGATCAGCCAATCAGAGGGGTTCTTCAGAGACACATAAAAGCTTCCCATTGGATGAATTATTCAGATCAGAGGAGCAGAGACAGCCATTAACCTACATCTTCCCCAAATACACACAGACCCCCCCCCCCCATGCACACGTATGCACGTGGACCCACTGTTGCGGAGCACTCCACTGCTCGGCCTCCTGCAGCGCACACATCCCAACATGGCATCATAGACATCCCACAATGCACGTTAGTAAACAATGATGTGCTCAGGTCTTCCCAGAGTAACCTTGACAACTTTATGAATTGCGAAAGGAAAATGCGCTTTGAAGGAGCCTGCTGCGAACACAGTCAGAGCGAAAGTGATCAGAGACACAGGGACACAGTTCAAAGAAAATGGCCTCTCTCCTGCGTGCACCAACTGTTAAAGAGGGCTATCTGCGTGATGAGTCCATCCACTCTCTGAAAGTCGTTATTATTACAGACCGCTAACACCAGGAGTGACACGCCGCTGTACCTGCTACACGAGCACTAGATACGTTCTGCAGGAATTTCAGCACACCTGTCAAAACATCTCCATCCCAACCCTCCGCCCTCGGCCCCGTAACAGTGGAAATCTGCAGCGCTGTAAATCAGCACGACGCTGACGGCAATTTTTCTCAGAGAGATATTTTTTCTTTATAAAAAAAAAAAAAACCCAAAAAACGCCTGCAGCTTATTAGAGAACGTGCAAGCTGTCAGTACATTATCCAGACACACTCGAGATTGTAAATTGACGTTTCTGTTAAATTAATCATGGCTTGCTTCCACCCCTCTGTCCACTCTCGGAGACACGTGCCGTCGTGCATGAACATCTGTCTGTGATTACTCACACTGACAAACGCAGACACACGCGCAGAGAGCGGCAGAATGGGTTCGGCTGACTTCTGTATATATCTTCGTCAAACAGATCACATGTTAAAAATCACAATATGCAAGAGTTTGTTGGAGAGTTCGAGATGCATTTTCTTGAACAGACCTGAAACCGTAGCAAGTGAGTCGGGTGTGAATCTGAATCTGAATGTTTATGTTCAGACTGTAAGAGAAAGACGGACGTAGCGTCTGTGGCGCCACCCATTGATTTCTGCAGAGTGCTTTTGAAGCAAATTGCTGGCGAGTCACTCGTCGCCATCTTGCAGATGCCTAACTCCTCCTACTTCCTGGTTCACTGAAAAACGGGAAAAGACGCGGAACACACTCAGAGCTGTGGGTGGGACCATGGTGCCGCCGTATCACCTGTGACACGTGCCAGGCCGCCCCAGGTGTCGGTCAAGAGGCCACGCCCTCAAATATGCATAATATTTAACGTAGATAAATAAAAATAAGCGAGTTAGGAAAAAAATCCACCCCCCCCCATTCAGGTGTCACAGGAAAACCGACTGAGACCAAAACCGTAGTATGTACCAGGCTTTTAACATGTCATTCACCTCTAAAGTTGGCCATTTTAACATGGGAGTCTATGGGGATTTTCTCCCTTTTGGAGGCTCCAGTGGCCACATTATGAACTGCAAGTTTTTTTTTTCTCTTCCTAATGTGCTTCCTCTGTCTGCATTGTAAGTTTGAGATCTGTTTTGGAATCTTTCAGGTCCAGTTTGGCTCAGGTGGAGGATTCACAGACAGACAGGTGCTAATTCTCACAGATGCCTTTATTAATGAATAATCACATGCATATGTGGAGTGCTTAACTGCATCACATATGCATCTACACATGGGTAGCATTTTACCTCAAATGGTGTGCCATATGTCACACATACACACACACACACACACACACACACACACACACACACACACACACACACTCAGAGTCCGTGTGAATGAGTGTGGTGGTGGTAGATGTGTAGTGTCAGGAATATTTGATTACGAGGGGCTTCAGGGGTTTGAACACAGACACTTTCACGAGAGAGAAATCACAGTTTGATACAGTCCAACCTCCCAAACCCCCGGGGAACTGAAGTGTTCAGCAAATGTAATAAGACAAAAAAAAAAAGACGCCACCACCTTGTGTTTTCAGATTGTAGATGTTTTAACATGACATTATGTTAAGAGCGTGCACTTGAGTGGCCTCCACATCCATTAATAAGGAAAGAGGAGGCTGTGCACTTTCACTCATCCACATGTGAAGTGGTGCTCATTGACCATCCTTTGGACTGAGAGCTGTTCAAACTGTACATAGTGTTTATATTTGACTCCATCTTAAATTTCTGTTTCTGTTGGAGTGACTTTTAAATGACTTCTGAATAACACACAGCGCTTTTTCCTTTACACGGGGAAATGATTGGTTTGTGCAACACTAAGAGACAAAGAGCTCTCCGAAGCCTTCGCTGTGTGATTGAATTAAACAGGAGAGACTTGGAGAGCTGTCAGCCGACGCCATCATTTCATTGGTTGAACTTTCACGGCGAGATTAGTTTGGAGGTATTTGGTTCACTCGTGTATTCACACAAAAACAGAAAACTCTCGTAATTAGAGGAAAAGTCCCATATTACAATCCCTTCGAGGCCTTAGTGGGGAAAAAAGGCAGAAAAAAAAATCAATCTGCCAAAATGCTAATTAGGCGTCAGAATCCAAACCACATCAAAAAGCCATTAGAGTGGAAGATGTATGAAAATGCAGCAAAGCGAATGAATAAAAACAAAAGGTGAATAAACTCAATTAAAGGAAAAACACTGGCAGTTAATGATAAAAGTCAAAGTGAATAGAGGAGTAAGATTGGGAAGTGTGGTCTTTTGTGAGTGTGTGAGTGTGTGTGTGTTTAAAAGAAAGACGGTATGAGACAGATAAACACAAAATTATAAAGACATATTTATATATTTACGTATTTACTGGTTCATACAAAATGTATTTTGCAAAGTTACTGAACTAAATGTGAGATGACCAGAAAAGCTGATGAACGTTCAGAGGCCTAAATGCCAGGTGTTTACACCCTGTTTGCATGAATAGTGATAAAAGTAGCCTCTACTTAATGGGAAAGTTTGATATTTAGTGAAATACTCTTAAAGGTTATCTGTACACCTTTAAACAGTCGGCATTTCTCCATATACAAATACAAAACAAAAGGTGCAATTCAGAGGCGTTTTCAGCCTCTATGATAAACAGGACTGAATATAGGATCATTTAAAACTATATTACATTTTTTTTGCACACAGTTGTACATATATTTGTAAATCACATCCTTTAGATTCCATGGGAATAGCCCTTTTTTCTCCACACGGTAAAGCAATGCTAACACTGGGACAGGAAGAGGTGACTGACGTGTTGTGTTGTTTCTTTATTTTATTCATGTTGTACATTGTGATAATATGTCATATTGTTGTACAAGTCATCATTGTATATAGTCAGACCCCATTGTTCACGTTTCCATCAATAGTTTGTCCTCTAACGGCAGCACAGCCCATAATAGTCAACTTGTATTTAACCGTGTGACACCTGTAACACCTCGGCACTGTCACGACACAAACATGTCATCAGACATGAAGACAAAGTAAAAGGACGTAATGGTTGTGTATTGTGACATTAAAGCTGCGTTCAAGAGGCTCCTCTGTGCTGCCGCTGCTTAAAAGGCTCAGTTGAAAAGGATTCGTCCTTCCTCAGAGGAAAGACGAGGGACTTTTTTTTCTTCCTCTTTTCAATAAAAGAAAAATCATCCACTGGCGTCCCTCATGTGTCTGTTTCATCTCGCCGAGCGTTTCGAGGTGTGCGTCTCCCCGTCAGTGCAGGTTTTCTAGTTTCGAGTGTCGTTCCCATAAGGAACAAACGGCTCTGTCAGAAACAATGAATGAGACGGAATGAATCTGTGGCCACTCAGACTTTGAAATCGACACCACATCCTAAAACCTCGCTCTGCTCCCCTTCTCTGTGAATCGTCTTTTCTTTGAGTGCGTCCACCCGTGTAGGCACTAATCGTCGTTCTTTCCTCTTCCTCTGCACTCTTCCAAATATCTTTAACACTTGCTGCCATTGATGAACGTGTGTCTATGGGTGATTCTTAAGCATTGATGGAAGAGGAGAAGTTCAATCCTTTAGAATTTTGCCCTGTCCAAATAATCCATTATGGATGTAATCAATTCATGTTAGTGCAAAGTAAAACGTAAAAAGTTGAATATTTTATTTTATTTTTTTACATATAAGCCTTTGATAATTTAGAAGTTCATCTATATACTCAGTTGCCACTGTATTTGATACAATGCCAAACAACTACTTAGAGAGTTTATTATGACATTTTCCTGATATTATGTTTATTGAATAACTGCATATGTCCAATATTACATGTGTAAATATATGTAAACAAAGACAACACAAGACCAACACAATATAAGATCATTTAAAAGGTAAAGGTTGAATCAGTGTCTGAGCTATTCTGTTGAGCAGCGGTTCGTTGTAGATGCCGACCTAATGAAGTGGCCACTGATTATTTGGATAGATCATGAAGTTGTGGTTCGTAAGTAGTTGAGCAAACATGCAACTTTTCTATGTTTATTTTCACCAATTTGTCTTTGACACTGAGTAAGTTGGTGCTTTAATCACATGTATCACACATGACAGACGTCACACTGAGAAAACAACAACAATACAAACATCACTCAATAAAAAAATCGGCGCCATACACAGAGGAAACCTTTTCCTGACGTGTCAAAAAAAACTGTTAGGCAATAAGCGCCAAAACCAGTGCTTATCTGCTGTACGAAAACAACGTGTCGTCTTGCTTTGAAAGTGACTGACTCTGGACTCTTCCCTATATTCTTTATGTGATAGAAGAAAACACACTGATGATAATATTGGCTCAGATGCTTAAATTGAGAATTAGCTCGACGTGTTTTTACGACCCCTCTCGTAGGCCGCAACAAAGTAGGGAGAGGCACACTAAATTAGAGCAACGTCAACACAAATGTTTGAACATTTAAACAAAGAAAAGTCAACTGTGTCAGAGAGGTGGAGCAGCGTGGTCAGGTGAGGCAGGGGCACAGCAGCAGCCACCGTGCAGACAGCTGCACACCTGCGGCTGGTAACTGCTCAATCAGCTGCTGGTGGAGCAGACAGGTGTTTCCACTTGCCCCAATTGGCCTCATAAGCTCCACCAAGCTGAGGACAAACAATTCTACCATTGATTTAGTGGACGCTTTTATCCAAAGGTCTGGACGGGAGGAACAGGATAGGTGATACCTGCTGCTTTAAGTCCCACTGGACACAAATGCTGACAAGCTACGTCAAGGTAAAGCAAGTTTTGTTTTGTTTTTTTAATAAAAAAAAAAAAACACAAGGCCTTGGACCGTATATACACGTGTATTTCCCGAAAATTCTCTAATTAAGGGACATGATTTTTTTTTTTTACACTTGTGAGAGTCTGTCGGGGTTTAACAGATGGTATGTGGTGTTTTTCATGTGACTGCTTTTTCTTAAGAGACCTGCAAACAATAACAACAACAACACAGTCTATTTTCTCAGGTTTATTTCTTGCTCTGACACCTCCGTCCTCGCAGCTCTGACTACCTCATAGGGCTCGAAGTCTCTAAGTAGGAAGCTCTGGTCTTGCTGCATGTGTCATATGAGAAGGTGAATGTGGGTTGAATATTATAAATAGAAAAGATCAGACTGAGGGAGTCATGCAGAAGAAGGAGAGGAGGAGGAGGAGGAGGATGTGCATGGGAGGAAAAAAAATAACAAGATGATGACGAACATACGCGGGGTGGTAGACAAGGAAATGTCTATTTTTATCAGTGATGGTTCAGAAAAGAAAGAGAGAGAGAGAGAAAGAGAAAGGGAATGTGATAGGCCCCTGGATTGGGACGCAGAGGAGGAGGAGGCTTTTTGGCTTGTGGAGGCAGATTCATATTGACACTTATCTAACTGCAGTGTGGAGGAAATTCTATCCATCCACTGTCTCCATCCCTCTGTTGGTCTGTCCTTTCTTCTCCCTCCTGTTCACCGCTCTCCATCCATCCATCCAGCATCTATTGTCTGTCAGCATTTCAATTATTTCTTTTTTTAGAACTGTTTCCCCTTTTGTTACTTTATTGTGTCTCCACATGTGGGAGGGACTCACTCTTGACGTTTATTGCAAAATGATTTGTCACTGTATGTGCTGCAGTTTGTCCCCGGAATGAAATGTAAATGATCCCTGGAGATTTTTTTTAATGAAAAGAGGAAAATTGATTTTCTGAGCAACGATTGTGTCTCTGCTTTGGTCTTCGTCTAAAGTGAACATCTCTGACTTTGGACCATTTGTTAAACGACATGAAACATTTTGGGAGGCTAACTTTGCAGTTCACCTTCATTTTTAGATGTTTTATGGAAGCAAGTAAAGGACAAATGACCTATTTCAATTTGAACTAATTTAATTGAATTCAATTTATTATAAAAGAAAACTTCAGGGGTAACGTTTTCTAGTCCATGAAAACTGTATTGTCCTCGAAAGGTAAACCTTAAGTATATATTTTGAAGATAAAGGAATATAGAAATTTCATCTCAGCCTCACACACTGGACCCTGAAAATATGTTTTGTAATTATATCCCAATAATGACATTTTTTAAGATTTATCAAAAGAGAATAATCATCATAATGAAACAAGGTTGTATTTTTGACTCCATAACAAAACATCAGTAGTTACCTTTACATTGTAAATATCAAAATTCCAAACGAAACTGCCAAACCTAATCTCAAATACATCATCTCTTTCCCTGCATGTTTTCCCTCCGTTTATCTTCCTGGTTCTCGTCCAATCAGCTTCCTCTCTGCTGTCTCTGCTCTGTCTGTCGCTCATCCCTCCCCCCCTCTTCCTCCCGGATCAATAGATGACTTCCTGTGTTCAGCAGGGTGACAGCAAAGTTTAGAGACCACTGGGTTTATGTTACCAGTCTTTTGTGATTGTCTGGTCGCATGTGTGTGTGTGTGTGTGTGTGTGTGTGTGTGTGTGTGTGTTTTTGCACATAATATGAAGGGCTTAAGGGGGTCATGGGGGTCTTTGGGCTCAACGGAGGCAGAAGTCCTGTCCTTGCTCTACAGGCAGCTTCAGTACAAACTACAGGAGACCAGGATTACAAGGTTACGATCAGGTTTTTTTTGCCTCTTGTTTTCACGTTATATTTGATACATTTGTAGCCAAATGTTCCGAACTGAGTATTTCAAGAAAACCTCGAAAACTACAGCGGTAAATATATCGCACTTCGGTACAGAGGCCAAATCCAAGCCCTACATGTTCTACACGTCCCTCCTTACCTCTGAAGAGTATCTGAACTTATTGATGCTTCTACTTACTTTGACTTCTGAGCTCAGCAGCTACACTACCGTCATTTACTACTGTTACTACTATCAGTACTGTAGTACTCTACCACCGTGACTATCATTCTCTTCACTGCTTGTCTCTGAGCGCAACACGTCAACTTGTTTTAACAGACAGACTGACAGATCCTGATGACCTTAAATCCCATAATCGCCACTCTACATCTATCGCTATGGGCAACATGCAGCACTGAATGGCTGCAGTTTGTCTTAGGTGCACCCAGAGAGCCTAAGAGAGATCAATACCATCACTCAAAGTCATTGTTTAAACTCAGCTCCTGAAGACTCCTGTCATATAGCTGCTGCTGCTGCAGCAGCATCATTGCCCCCTATAGGACGGACTGTCCACATGTCCACATCACTATGTAATACAGTGTTGGACTCCAGTCACTGGCGCATGCGAACCGTCCCTGGTTTTTATCACGGGCCCCTGATCGTCGGTCGGGGAGTTCTGGGTGTGAATGTTGCTGCAGCAGGACAAACTGTTTGGAACCAGTTTGACACCAAGTTTCCATTGTTTCATCAATAGTTAAAAGACAGATTTTGTGTTTTATAACCGTCGTGTGATGGTGAAACACATCTGCTTAGTTTTACCCGGCGTCTCATTTCCAGCAGCCGGCGTAAACCTCAGATGAAGCAGACCCTGTGGACGGGTGGTCGTTACTTTAACAATGTCATTATTGGAAAAATGTTCCTTGTGTGGAGGGCAGCACTTCTTCATCCTCTGGTGACAGAAGCAGCTGCACGGTCACACTTGGCAATTTCAACGACTACATTTACAACAATAACGAAAAAGAATCTACGTTTGGCAAATAATTTGTCTACGGTGGATCTTTCTCCTTTGAGGGGAGAAAATCAATTGACAACAAAATCAAGCAAGCTGTTAAATCTGTGCAAATAAACTGAAACTGAAGTGGTCACATGATCAAAGCCACACGTTTGGAAAACAAAGCATTCGCTAACAGGAAACAGAAATGTTTGTTTTAGATATCAGCGTGACATCTGCTCTTGAAGGTATCAGCCATAACCCACTTGTCCTCTAAGACTCTTTGTTTTTAACGGCCAAATAAAGTGGGTTTAAAGAGGAGCTGGCTCAGAGGTTGCCATGAATGCATTTCAGTTGTGTTGTGTTTCTTGATGTTTACTTTGGTAACTGTAGTTTGTATCTCCATGCAAATGAAAGCAAAACTACCAAAACATATGCGGCGATAAGCAATGGTTCTTCTTGAATAGGTAGGGTTAGGGTTAGAGTAAGGGTTAGCTTTGTGGTTCAAGATTTGGGCAAGGGTTGTCGTTAGGGCCAGGGTTGTGGTAAGGTTTGTGGCAAGGGTTAGGGCTAGGGTTGGGGTTAGGTTGGTAGTAAGAATGAGGGTTAGGGTTGTGGTGAGGATTATGGCTCGGGTTGTGGTCAGGGTTAGGGTTGTGGTTAGGGCAAGGGCTGTGGTCAGGGTGTAAGGCTTAGAGTTGTGGTAAGGATTGGGGCTAGGGGTTAGGTTTGTAGAGTAACCCTAACCCATAGAGTTAGGAAGTAAGATGAGTTTGCCTGGTTCTTTTCGAGAACGTTAGGGCTAGAATGTTCTAACATGTTCTCCTCCAAAGGTTAGGGTTAGGGTTAGAGTAAAGTGTTTCTTCATCCATCTGTCCTTCCCCGTCGGACCCTGAATGTCCACCTGCACTGTGCTGATTGCTTTGACTGGGACAGACGCCTCCCCACCAGACTGAGAGCAGCTCCAGTCTCCATCAGTTTAAACATGGGCTGCATTAACTGTGTGGGGTCATAGGTGGTGACCTGACCCCACTTACACCCTCACCTCTGCTGTCCATCTCTCTCTCTCTCTCCCATCACCTCTCATCCCTGCAGCTCCACGTCACTCCCTGTGGGCAATCATCTGCCGCACTCCATGTCTCACACACACACACATACGCACACACACACACACGCACACACACACACTCCTGTGGCCCCTTGGCTTAACGGTATTTATAACGATCTGACCCTGGGACCTCTGTGTGTTAATGATCTTCAGCCCCTCCCAACACAAAAACACACGGACAATAACCTGCACGCTCATGTGCATCAGGATCGTTTCCCTCCTTTTGTTTCCATGAGATAGAGTCAGAGACAAGAAGTGAAGGTCAGACCATTTCCCATAAACAGCTCTTTACTGGACTGATCGGTGACATGATGACTAATTCACTTCAAACCCTGAATTGAATGCATGCATTCAATTAGAATGATAATGCTGTTGTTTGGATATATATTATTGTCCACAGCAAACAATAATCTGTACTTTAAATGTTCACCAAAAAACGAATTAAAGAGATTCATTAATCAGCCTTTTCGTCAAACTATACTTGTACAGCCCCGTCCATACAGATGTAATTCAAAGTGGTTTAAACAAAACAAGTAAAAAATACTGACAATGAAATAACATGGAATACATTTGAATGTTTTAATTAAATCAAAATCAAAACGTACAATAAATACAACAAATCCAAGGCAGTTAAATGGTACACATATAAAAAGTAATAGTAACAAAGATCTATTCTGAGATTTAAAGAGAGGCATGATCTCATGGTGTTCCTTGTTCCTGCAGTCCAGAGGAGAGACAAAAGACAAAAATCCAATAAACATTTTATCACCACACTTATTTTATGTAGTTTCCCAACAGTCAAAAATATTGTATATGTGTAAAATCTTAACCATAGCAGATGAGAAATCCAACTGTAATTTAACCCCAGATACCTGTACTGAGTCGATGTAATTATAAAAGTGATTGAGGTGGAATAGGTTATACTTCACTTGGACACAGCCATCCCAGTGACAATAATAATATTAATGGACAGATAAAATCCCAATACCCAAAATTGATTTCTATAAGAAATAAGAAACCCTGCATCACCACCGAGAACGAGAAGCCTTTCTGAGAAGTAATGACATGTTGACATTTAACAGTGTGTTTCACATGGATTTTCTATGACAGCGGTGATTTGTAATGCGTGAAAAATGAGGCAGGTTGTGAAATAACACGGGAAACGTTCACGTTGGTTTGGTCCAAAACAAACACGCTGCAGACACAATCTTTTTGATTCCAGCCCCAAAACTTGTGTGGTTTTCATCTTTCATCCGCTCTCCATCACTCTATCACTCTTTAGGGCCCATTTACTCAATCTGATACTATGGAATAAGAGAAATAAAAAAAGATGTTGCCAGATGACATCACACGCACACGCACACGCACACGCACACACACACACACACACACACACACACACACACACACAGGTGCACACACTCTCTGAGGTCGGAGTGCTGTCAGCAGCACTGGGGCCTGAGAGGAGGCCGGAGACACGGGAACTGAATGATGTCGTGTTATAACTCAGCCAAGCCGATTCACATGAGAGGAAATACATCCATGTTCTGTGCTCACGGGAAATCTCGATTCATATTACACGGCTCGGAGCCCGATGCTCGAATATCAAAGAGTGCCTGTAGACTGTATGCGAGTGTAATCCTGAGCCTGCCCTCTGGGGGCACTGTCCTCAACGCACTGGCACGTTCTGTCCCGTCGTTGTGACCTTGTGAGATTGTTTGCCATTGGGGCACGAGAACACACACGCACACACACACACACACCGATATGTTCGCACTCTATTAGCGGTTGTATTATTCAGCGGACATTAGAGCTGCGCTGAGTAATGGAGGCCCCGTCCGGCTTGGACTCGGAAAAAATCCAGCCTGAGAAAGTGAGACGCTGAACACGTCTTCATGGTTGTGTGAGGCAACAGGTCTTTGACTTTGGACGACGAGGAAAAGGTGTTATAGTAATAATAACATGAACAATGGCGCTGTTTAATGCAGGTGTCTCGCTGAGTCATGACAGTGATCAAGTATTCACAATACAAGGACCTTGAATCTGAAGTGGCTAAATTAAATTCAGCCGTCATTAATTTTATTTATTACCCTGCGTACCAAGGTAGCAGGAAGCAGGGTATTGTTTTCGTCCCTCTGTGTGTGTGTGTGTGTGTGTGTGTGTGTGTGTGTGTGTGTGTGCGTGTGTGTGTGCTTAAA
>JAFBJT010106205.1:17499-39489 GCA_016785325.1 Chascanopsetta lugubris
TGTGTGTGTGTGTGTGTGTGTGTGTGTGTGTGTGTGTGTGTGTGCGTGTGTGTGTGCCTAAAATTACTTTTTTCACCACTGAATGAGAATTTGTCTCTAGGATGAGCTTAGATAACTCACTTGGAGGCGATTGATCAAACGGGATTGACAAAAACATTAGAAGGAAAAACAAATTATTCAAACTGATTTCATAAATTTCACCATCAGACGCCCGCACCGATTAGTAGATTCTTCTGCATCATATTAATGATGATATCAATAATGAAACGTCCAAATAATGTCATGTAGGGAATTTGCTCATCCAACATAGAACTCTAGACTAAAAGGTTGTATACAGATTAGATGCATAAACATACATATACATTTACATATCCAGTATATATTAAAAAAAAAAGATTCTGTCACTTATTCACCAAATGAATAAGCGATCAATTCTACAATCTTTATGTGTATATGTATGTGTGTGTGTGTGTGTGTGTGTGTGTAGTGTATGTGTAGGGTATGTATGTGACTCATTCCTCCTTAGTTAGGATTATTTTAGTTTTTTTGACTGGGATGAAAGCTGATAAAACACCGAGAATATATTATACTCACAAATCTAGTTAAATCTCAGCGCCCCATAAGACCCGTTGAGAAGAGGTAAGTTGAAGTTTTGGTTTTGTTGTCAGACTCCAGCGTCTGTGCTTTATGAAGAGCTTATTCACCATGGATTTGATGGTGAGTCACAGGGAGCCACATCACAAGGAGTCATTGAATTTAAAGTTTTAGAAACATCAAGAGGCAGAGGTTCGAAGCTGCGCTGAGATGTAATGTGTTTTACTCTTTCCTCTGCTGTGTTATTCTGGGATGTTTGTGCGTGTAAATGGTCAGAATGTGGTCGATCAGCAGAAACCCTCCGTGTGTGTGTACAGAGTAAAGGCTGGAGAAAACAGGAGCTGGGGTGGTGGACACTGAAAGCAAACCAGAAGATTATTTGAGATCTGTTTTTGAAGCGATACAATGAAAATCTTTGACTCTGAAAACGTAAACAGTTGATTTCTTTTCAAATCGAAAATCAGAGAAAATCCGTTTTTGAAAATAAAATGTGTAATCAGATTTTTTTTTTTTTTTTAACCTAGCCCTAACCCTAGCCATTTTTGTTTTGGTAATTTTACATTAATTTGCATGGTTATACAAACAGATTTGAAAATATATGTATCATTTGATTCAGCTAAAGTCTAAGGTTTAAAGGTTGCTGTAAATATTAAGCATCAAACAGTAAATTGTTCCTACTCGTTGTTACACTTTCTGTGTGTACGTTAACTCACATGAGGAGTGAGAAACCTGTATGCACTTGCAAATTTGTCTGCAGTGTGTGTGTGTGTGTGTGTGTGTGTGTGTGTGTGTGTGTGTGTGTGTGTGTGTGTGAGATACAAGCCGGTATTGTTTTCTTTGGCTCTGAACCCAAAGACACAGGGAATTAGCAGCGATGACGGTTTACAGTCGCTGACTAACTTGTGAACGTGCAGTCGGCCTCATGGTCTGTTTCAGCGTCTTAATGAGAAGAGAATCTCGCTGGTGTTGCCAAAACAAAACACTTTGCCGTAAAAAGGTTCTGGCTCAGAGTCTGACTCACGCAGTCCCACCTCTCTTCTGTTCTCACTGCTGCGGGTTGTCGCTGCACGTCGCTTCTCAGAAATCTCTGTTTTGTGACGCAGGGATTTTCAATCTTCTCGATTCAAGATTCAGATTTGAAAATGTGATTTGTGTATAACTAAGAAAACAACGAATGGGACTTTCCTTTTTTATTTGTTTTCCGCTTTGAAAGCTTGGGTTAAGGTCAGGTTTTCCACAATGAAAGGAAATGATTGCAGTGTCCTAACCAGTTATGTCACTCCGAAGGCATAACGCCACTTACCACCAAGTCATCAAGAAAAAAGTACAGTGGTGTTGCATCAAAAATCTTTGAGACTACCAGACTGCCCCAAAGCCCCTTTCCTCTCCCCCTCCCGCAACTGGAGGAACAGGACCAGAAACAAAGTCCACAGCTGTTTATGATATTCCAAGTCAGGATTTTTACAACTATTTTATCTGACATCAGGACGGCCGCCAGGTTTCAATGGTGAAGCTCAGCCTTCGCGTTACAAAGTAATCTACCAGGAATGTGACTGTTTATGTTACAAATGGGTGTAAGTGGCTCAGGGGAGAAGCATTCCCCCTTCTCTTAATGTGATCAATAATAACTGCTCACTTACCCACTTCATGATCTCATCTCCCTGGTCTCGGCTAATAACAACGAAGGAACCCGATTAATCTCTTGTGTACTTCTGATATCAACATGGCTGATTATTTTCCGCGATGGCTGCGGAGATTAACAAACCGACCTCTCTCCCCTCTCAGGGCCGTCGTCTGTGATCAGCAACGACGACGACTCGGCCTCTCCTCTCCACCACGTCTCCAACGGCAGCAACACGCCCTCCTCCTCGGAGATGGGCCCCGACGCCGTCATCATCGGCATGACCAAGATCCCGGTGATCGAGAACCCCCAGTACTTCAGGAGCACAAACAGCCTCCTCAAGACGGACACGTGTGAGTACCAAAAATGAGACGTCAAATATGTCCCCAAACCAAGTGTGCAGGAAGAAAAGACATCCGTCAATCACTCATGAGCAAGTTTCCGTGGGGATTACCATGGCAACGCATTTCCTTTGCTGTCATGGCGATGACCTTGAAGCGGCCTACTCAAAGGATGGAATAGAAAGTGCATCTCTTGGAGTGTGTGTGTGTGTGTGTGTGTGTGTGTGTGTGTGTGCGCGCGTGCGTGCGTGTGTGCGTGTGTGTGTGTGTGCGTGTGTGTGTGTGCGCCTGAGCATATGTTAGACACACATCCATTCATAAATCTGGAACGTCCGTGTGTGACTCATGCACAAATATTCCCTCAGCCACAGGAAGCGAAGCACCACACGTGGACATACTGTTTTTCTCTGAGAGCCAACAGTTTCAATTTACCCAACCACACGTCACACACATATATGTATACACACTATATATATATATATATATATATATATATCACACACACACACACACACACACAGATAGAACAAAAGACAGGAGGAGGTAGAAGACGAGAGAACCATGAAAGAGGAGGAACATGAGTGAAGCAGGGGACAGAGAGACAGCACCAGTCAAACAGACAGACAGAGAGCACACAGGGATATTGACCTGGTCCATCAACGTGACATTATGATAATTGGCAAGTAATAAAAGCTTCTCCAGGCTTTGGCCTTGTGTGTTCCATCGTAAATTATGGAAGCACACGTGTGTGTGTGTGTGTGTGTGTGTGCATCACCAAGCTCTTTTTGTTCAGGGCAAGGTTTAGGAGGTATAATAATGGAGGACTGGGAGTCCACCTGTCTTTTCCCGCCATATAACAAAAAGATAAAGTGGGATTTACGATCGAAGGAGCGCGGAGGATCGATGACGATCAATAACGCGTTCACGTGTGTGCAGCCACATGCGTGTTTTTAACATGTTACAAGGTTTTACAACTCTGCTTGCTTCCTTGACTCAGCAGCATAAATAGTAGTCAAAGTATCTGATGGGCTGTTTGGCTCTCAGACCTGCATAATAGCTTTTGATGGAGACAACCCTGGCAACGTGACGCGGGTTCCGTGCCAGGAACTGAACTCTTGTGTTCTTTTTTAAACAGAGGCCTCAACCAGCTTGTGGCCTGTAACACTGAATGCAGGAATCAGTAGTGGGCACACGTTCCTGCTGAAAAGATGGCACTGACCTCTTCCTGGCAGCAATAAAGCAACAATTACTCTGCAGAGTTGATGGAACAGCGTGTAATTATGGGAATAGTTTCAAAGTTGCTGTCGCGCAGCTTCACAAGTGGACAATATTGTGTGAGTTAGGGCCACAGGACAGTGTGTCACATGTCTTAATAAGGACCTATGTCCTATGTGTTTGTTTCTGTAATCCAGCCAAGCTAAACCCCCCCCCCCCGCCCCGCACACACACACACACACACACACACACACACACACACACACACCCACAGGCTGGAGGAATGATGTCAGTCCATCATGACTGTAATTGTGTGTCACTTTAAATTGAGAAAACCCCCCCAAAAAACGTTTTACACAATGGAGGCAATTAAAAATGCCCACCATTGCTTATCCCCATTCACACAAACATCGAGGATGGACAGATGGGTGGAGGCTCCCAGCAATCACACTCATGATTACAGAGACATGTGTAGATTTATCTATGAAAAGGTTTAATGGACGGGTATCAGTGTAAAAGTATAATATGCAGGATTTGTGAGCAAAGCAAAGTTACCCCCCCCCTAAAAAAAAAAACCTTAACCCTGACCCCTAACCCAACCACACTAGGTTGTTTTGCTTTCACAACGTACACTGTGTGTTAGACTTCTGCAGAAAAAGCCCATTTGTTGAAAAAAGGCTGACACTTTAACAAGGTCATAAGTCTAACCACTGGCACTGTCCAAATATTGCTGCCTTGAAATGTCCCATATACAGCACAACAATAAGAAAATGGAAAAACACAGGCAGAGAACGGCATTTCTGCAGATATATATATATATACACACCGCGCACCTCCAGTCTCTCGTTCAAGATTGAGAGGGGCGACTTTTGTGTGAGTCTATAAATTTCAAGTAAAATCCTGCAACCTCTAAGTTTTTATTCTAATGGGAAATCCCAGTGGTCCTGATCTGTTGCACTGCCCCGAGGTACGATTACACCCTATCAACTTAAAATAGCCCGGACTGACTTGAATGAGTTTTGGGTGAAAGCAGACAGGTAACTAATTTGATCGGAAAATATCCCCAACAGCTGAAGAGAATTATGATTCAGCTCAGCTCATCACCATCATCATGGCCTCATCAACTCTCCCTCCGACAGCTTCCTCGGGGTCTTTGCGCCGGTCTCCGATGACACATCACAGACAGATGCGCCATTAGCAGGTTCTAATTGTTCTGGGTGCTGTAACACAACTCCTGCCTCTGCCGGATCTGTTGTGTTCGCAGGCAGCAGGTCCTGAAGTGTCGCACTGGGAAATCCCTCCTTTTTACTCGAGTTCTACGTTTTCTGTGAAACGGAGCCTCTCCACAATCAGCGATGCAGATGAGGACGGCCTTATATGGCCACTCTGAGGGCATCGATCGAGCCCGTGATTGAATGGCCCAACTATGCATCTCGTCACGAACAGGTGGTTTTCATCAGTCTGATAAGAGCGATTTATTACGACGCAGGGTTCCGAATCCAACTTGGATCACTCCGAGGAACAAACCTCACAGGAACAAATAGGACAATAAAAGCGGAATATGTAGATTCACCAATCAGATACACATTTCTGTCCAGGAAAGCTTCTATCTCAGCACATGGACATTCTGAAGTGGTTAATGAAGTGCAGTTATATGGCGCTTTAACAACTACCCAAGTAGATCTTCAACTTGTCTCAGGATTCCTTCTCTGGAACTAGATAATGGAAAATCCACTCCAGCTCCCGACTCCAAAGTTTTATTTCCTGTCATAAAGTTTAAACATAGAATTGAATACGTAAGATGATCTTTTCTAATTTAACAAGAAGCAGATTTCACACTTGGATTTGGAATCTATTATTATCTTTGCACATACTTTATCTCGTGTTTTCTACTATCCCACATACCTTCCAACCTACATAGTCAACCACCCACCCTTCCATCCATCCCATAGTAATGTCTGGACCTTCATTGTGAGTCTGTATGTTTACTGTACCATAAATGGTGTTTTCATTAATCCTTCCTACACCATGACGCTGAATGCTGGTCCCAAAATGTGATTTCCTGTTCCAGTCAGATTCACAAGGATCACAGGGTCTTAAACCCATAGATTTAATTCCACAGTACAATGTAGCTCCAATGTGTTTTGGAAGATTGGAGCTCAGTATCATCAGTCAGCCCTGAACTGAGGAGAGATTGTTTTCCCTTCCTCTTTGTTATGTTACACCTTCCCCTTCTTTTCATCAACAGCATCCCTCATTTTTTCCACCGTAACGTCTCGGCACATCTTCTGGGCTTTGTATTCTGTTGTATCCAGGGAATGTGGATTAACATTGTTCTGGAAAATATTATTCACAAGTCAACACGTGTGATATGTGCTCCAAAGCACCCAATCACACAGATGGACCCACACACACACATGTGCGCACGCACACGCACACACACACACACACACACAAGCACACACACACACACACACACACAAACACACAAAGCTTATGGGAACTGAGGTCATGACAATCCACAACCTCCTGATGGGAGTGTGTGGAGCCAGAGGTGGTTGACTCGAAGGAGCTGTGGGAAAAATGTAAAATTGAGTCAAGCATTAATCTAATGGTAAATAGTTTGAAGTTGTGGTTTTAAAGCATCTGCCAAATATGATTGTGCCTTTGAGCCGTCAAGTTGTCGGGCTCAAGCTACCAAACACACAATTTCCAAGTAGCTGGAGCTCTTTCATTCCGGGATCCAGAGTTGTGGAAAGATTTTGAATCAAGATGAGGAGAAAGGGAGGAAAGGAAAGCAAACAGGGCATATCTATCTCTTTGTTTGTCTGTTTATCAGATGCTGGTTAACAGGGATGGGTGTAAGCGGTGGCTCTGCAGGGACAGGAGGACGTGGTGAGACAGGAGGACGTAGGAAAAGGACAGATGGAAAAACAGGAGAGGTTGTTGATGGAAATTCGTTCCCTCTTGATGTTAATGTGGTCGGCTCTGTCATAAACAAGTGATGGAAAAGGAGCGACCGAGCAACAGGGTGAGGGAAACAGTGGGTTTTAATGTGTTGTGTGTAAACAAAGGCAGGGGACGGGGACATTAATGTCACATCGATGAAAGGCCTCGTACTGGGAAAAGGACATTTCATATTGAAGTCGAAGAAAAGATAAGGAGGCCCACTACACCAGTGGAGCTGCTTGCTGATTACATTACAGAACAACAATAAGAGATGGTGAGGTTTGAAAGGAATGAGGATTTAAGAAAATAACAAGAAACACAAAATGGGAAAATAAATACATCAATATGTCATTATGAGAACTAATGCACAAGACCACAGTGATGGAACTGTTTGAATTTTGTCAGTTTCATTAAACACAAAAATCCATTATAATCTTAAACAGGTTTGAAATTATATATTTCTCTTTGTACTGTACTGTACTGTTGTGTATGAGAAGAATAAATATTGATTGATAATAAGGTGTATAGTGTCAGAAAGGCTGGGAAGGCACATATAATTGCTTTTATCAAAAAAAGATCAAATTTAAAAAAATACAGTGTCAGCAAATTAGGGAATTCCTGGCTTGACATGACTGAAGTTACCAGACAGTCTTAAAACTTTCCAAAATGAGTACAGTTCATGTGACACTTGACCCCACCTGCCTCAGACCTACAATTGAGAGAGGTCCAATAAAAATCGAACAACCCTAAGCCAAACCTCATGAATCCCCGACAAAGAACAAGAAGCGGAGCAAGGTCCTCCTGGTCCGTCCAAAGACCTCCTCCGGGGGCAGCAAGTGATGAACAACAAAGACCCAGCAGGGATCTGGCGCAACACCCAGAGAATCCACCGGCCAATTCCAACAGACGTCTGTGACCCAGACCACTGAACGGTTCCATGACGTAGAGACGAGGAGAGGTCCCTCTGTGAGTTGGCCGGGCGGAGGATGTAGACGCACCAGGGGGCCCTGACAAACGCCATGAAGGGAGGCAACGGCCTTTAGTCCCAAAGAAGAGCCGGTGGTACCTGGGTACAACCCAAGCTTGTAGAGGTGCAAGAATACTTGATCATCAGGTTTCCCATGACACCAGTGCAACCATGGACAAGACAACACATGGGGCAAAGACAAGGAAGACACAATGCACAATACGTTTAGAAGATGCCAGATGGAACTGGTTCATGTTGGGATCAAATGGTTGACCCGGGTAATTCGAGGTTCCAGCAGTGATCCATCAAGTACAATAACTGTTTGTGAGAGGGACACTTGCGACCAATGGGGCCCTTACTAGCATTCTCATAAACAGTCCAGTCAGGGGGCCCCTGAGGTAGTAGGGCAGATTATGGAATGAACATACCAGCATCTTACATCTACTTCACTTGAGGCTAATTTATAGATTTATGATCATTGCCATATTTAACATGAAGGCTGAGCTGGGCTCCTGTGTCGGAGAGGCCAGGTAACAAGAAGATGTTGATTAAATGGTTTTGCTGAGGGAGAGGTAAATGATGGGAGCGAGTGATACTAAATATGGAAAGTGAGAGTAAGATAATGAGGTTGGGTGGAAGGATGCTAAATGAGGGAAAATGAGTGAATAGGATAAGCATTGAAAAATGTGTGCTAATTAAGAAAAACATCAGAGAGTAAGAGCACAGAGTTTTGGTAAATGGGGAATAACATTTCTGAAGATCTTAATTAAGGATAGTGATTGAGGAGAGGAGGATGCAGCACATGGAGATTAATAATGGAAGCAGGATGGAAGAGTGTGAACCAACAGAGGCAGACAGCTGGAAACCGAATTCAGGAGAAACATGACACCATGTAACCTCATTATGAAAGTTCTTGATTGCCGGTTTCATGAAATCCCCGCTCCTATCAATGCAAAATTAGTTGCAATATCATGTCATCAATCTAGGATTCAAAAACTGATTCTCAAAAACCACACAACTTCCTTTATGCTGACTCCAGCTCTCCCTGCCAGAGGAAAATAAATAAAGCAATGGAGGGATCATTGGTCTGCACACATCAATTTATTTGCTGTTTGGGGATGTTAATTAAGGAGAAGTGGTGCGAGGCATTTTTATGGGTGAGTGCTTATAACAGAGCCGCGGTAAGAAATAGTGTGGTGAGGTAATTAGCTGGTTAAATGGTGGGTAGTTGTCTTGTGGGGATGTGGGTTTATTGTGTGCTGCTCGGGGAGTTGTGATTGTTCTCTGACCTGCCTCAGTTGTTTCCCTGCTGAAGGCTTCATGTCACGACCGACAGATAACGAATGTAAATACAGACTCGCAGCCACATT
Source organism: Chascanopsetta lugubris (assembly GCA_016785325.1). Lineage (NCBI taxonomy): Eukaryota > Metazoa > Chordata > Actinopteri > Pleuronectiformes > Bothidae > Chascanopsetta > Chascanopsetta lugubris. The sequence continues at coordinate 26,557 of JAFBJT010106205.1, forward strand.
TAGCGGAATTGAAGCCAGACTGAAATGTTTTTTAGTTGATGGGACTGCAGCCAGATGAAGGTGCAGCCATGACACACTGAGGATTGATTGTTCCCTTCTAGAAATAGTTTGACTGATAATGTGTAATTGTGTCTAATTGTTCCAAATCAAAGGCTGTGCATGACATGAACACTTCCCAAGCCACAGCATCTCTGTCTCCCCCCGGTGGCTGACGGCAGTGTATGTCATAAATCCTGCCTCCATAATGTTACCGAAAAGGGACATGGACCAAAGACAAATTCAAGTCAAAGTACTCCTGAATCAGTCGAATGCTCCTCGTGGGGTTCGTTGCTGTTCTGTGTATAGAGGAGTAGGTTCGGGTTAAGGTTAGGCTTTAGATCAGGGTTGGATTTGGGTTAAGTTTCGGGTTAGGTTTAGTGACAGGGTTAAGGTTGGGGGTTAAGATCAGCGTTGGGGTTAAAGTTGGGCTTAGTTTAAGGGGCTGCTCTTTATCACGGAGTCTCATAGGACAATGAGTGGGACGCTTTCAGGCAGGAGCAGTTGACCATTCACAGGAGACTCGGCCAGCTAGCCAATCAGAGCTCGGCTTTTCTTTGAGGGAGGGGCAGAAGCTCTACAGTGCGTCACATGGAGGGAGTGAAAACTGGAGCTGGAGCGGTGGACAGTGAGAGTTTTATGAACATCCGAGACCATTTTTGTATCAATCTTTTTGTTCACGCAAAATCCAACACAGCCGCCTCTTGTTTGTATGACCAGACATTATGGAGGAGAACTAGTACACTTACTGCACTAACTGAAAGTCGACCGAACTGCAGCCCACATGTTCACACACACACACACACACACACACACACACATACACACACACACACACACACACACACACAAACACACACTCTCTCACATTGCATAGTGGGTGTTTCCCCCACCACAAGCTTACACTGCAAATTAGATGCTTTAGAATATCTGATGCAGAGCAGCAGGGTTTTATTCGTTCTCTCTCTCTCTCTCTCTCTCTCTCTCTCTCTCTCTCTCTCTCCCTCTCCCTCCCTGTCCTCTGTCCGTACATTATTAGGTTTTGGTGGACCTCGCTAGCTTACAGTGTAGATCGATGCAGCTTCTGAGAGTCTAGCAGGCCTTTAATGTGATATTCTGAGTGGACAGCTTTTCTTCAAATGCACCTCTTAATCACATCACAGATAAATCTCAGATCTTGTTGTCCTCCCCCTCTGTGTGTGTGCGTGTGTGTGTGTGTGTGTGTGTGTGCGCGTGCGTGTGTGTGTGTGTGTGTATGTGTGTGTGTACAATGTGCATGCATGTGTGTTCAAGAGGTACCCGGGTGCATGTTGGACACGTGTTTCCTTGCAGACGGTTGCACATGCTGGTCACTTTCAGAAGGACACGCAGGGTGTAGTCCGGTTGTAGTGAGGGCACCACACTGTGAATGGTTCGGGGATAAAAACCGCATATGATCACCATGGTGAGGTGCCAAATTTTCTAAAAAATCAGCTGGCATGGAGTTGTGAGTTACTTAGCAACAGAGAGCAGGTTTGCAGACTCTGATCCAACTGTGGGTGAGCGGGAGGCGGGAGGAGATTACAGGCATGACACAGACAAAGAAACAGGTTTTCTGAAATGAATTGACTGTAATAATGGGAATGAAATCAGTATATAAATGATTGTATCGGGAAATAAATGATGATATGCGACCAAAAAACACTATGTTATGCTGTGATTTGTTTACCCTCTGTGCTCTTGAATCGCATGGTAATGACTTCATGTGATTAGTCATTCTACGCTGAAAAGAAATGTAATGTCAATATTGATGTGGTTTTCTTTCTCCTTGCTCAACAGTTGTCCAGCACATTAAGAGACACAACATTGTGCTGAAGAGAGAGCTGGGGGAGGGAGCCTTTGGCAAGGTCTTTCTGGCTGAGTGTTACAACCTCTCACCGGACCAGGAGAAGATACTGGTGGCTGTCAAGGTAAGTCAGAACAAATATTTAGAGGAGACATATCTTAACTTTATCAATGAACACTCCCTGAAATACTGCGTCAGCAGTGGATACTTGTACTTCATCGTGATGTCACATGACATCACAGTGCCCAACATTTGAATTATTTATTCCATACATCTACGTTGACATGTTCCCATGGCTGTAGAATAAGAATTGGATTCAGTTACATGGGTTAAATAAACCCGAGTAAGACACAGACATTGATTACTAAGCAAGCAACGACCCTTTATTGGTTTGTGGAATCATCTACTTTTTAAAGTCCGTCCTCTATTGAAAACAGCGAGTCTGTGACCTCCTCATAGTTTCTCCGATTACGCTGATTCACTATCGGGATCATGGAAAGAAAATATTTACCGCTGATCAATTGAAAGAACAAAACAAGAAGCTTTAATCTGAAGACCACATATTGAAGGACGGACTGTCTTTGAAAAATGTAAACAAAATATGATCCAGTCTTCATCACAAAGATATTGTTCCGATGTATAAGGAGTCCAGTTTCAAGAGGAGACATTTTGAAAAGCCTACATCTGCACAATGATTGGCGCCACCGAAATAAATTACTGAAGGTTGAAGTTGCTGCTTTTTGTTCTGTACTTTGCAATCAGATCCCATACTTAAAATACATTTGAAATATTGAACACTGCAGCAGATAATCTTACTGTATGTTCCTGAAATGTATACATGGCCTTGTTGGATGAAACCCTTCCTATATGGCGTCCGTATCAACATCCCCCCCCTCACCTCCACTTCCTCCGCTATTGTTAGAAAGCCGTTCGCTCCTTTCGAGAGTTTCTGTGCGAGCGAAGGTGGAATTACAATCAAAACGCCGACTTCCGGGGCTCAGATTGAACGTTTTCACAGGAAGCGTCCTCCCATCACATCCATCCATCCGTCCATCTCTCCATCAACCATACTCTCTCAGCTAGCCTGCAGTGAAACAGGATCTGATTGGTGAAGAACTACTCATTAACAATACATGACCTGTGAGAGACCCCCCCCCTCCTCTCACATACACATACCTCCACTACCATCCTTCCGTCCTTCCGCCCTCCCTTCCATCTCTCTCTGTCCTCCTCTACTCCCCCTCCACTTCCTGTGTCTTCTGCTCCTCACCTCTGAATTCATGCATCAGTTTCTGAGTCACGACCAACAGCCCGCGTCTAGAGTATAAAAGTAATAATAGATTGAATTTATGAAGTTTTCCAAGACACCCTGAGTGCTTCACAGGGAAGGGGGGACTCGCCTTAACCTCCACCAATGTGTAGCACCCTCCTTGGTGATGCACCCATTTGCGCCAGAGCACCCACCACACTTCAGAGGGAGCCAGTTAGAAGTGAGGGATGGTGAGGTGACCAAATGGAGAAAACCTGGTGGGGAGTTTGGCCAAGACACCGGGAAGAACTCTTCACTCTTGCGCTTCAGGTGATCATTTACGACCACAGAGAGCCGAGACTTTGGTTTACTGTCTCATCTGGAGGACGGCAACTGTTTGGTTCCCCTGTCAACGCAACAAGGACATTGCTCCAATCTAGGGTTAGGGTTAGGGTGAGGGTCACACAGATACTCCCTCTGGACAGCAACAACTGCCGGCAGCGGTCACACCAGGACTCAAACCAGTGATCCTCTGGGATGTTACCCATGTAGCCACACTGCTGGCATAAGGGTTAGGCTTAGGGACCTTGGCAAAAATGGAACTACATGTCAAATTGTAGACCGCAAGAGCCTTGATTACTGGCTGTTTCCAACAGGAACTTGAACGAAATGGACCAAGACCAGGCGAGAGTGAGAAGTGTGTACATCTGTACCGCATCTGTGAGACCCTCGACGTGCAACCACAAAAAGCTCTCCACAGCTGCCACCATTTTTTGCTTTAAGCCCACTCGCATTTCGGTGGTGTAACTGCCGAGCGGTGCACACAGACCAGCGCGCAGCTATGAATATTCAAAACTGTGCACAGACTACAAATGTACCCACTCTGAGCAGGAATTTGAATCGGCCTAAACTCTCTCACCTGGCTTTCTCTCTCTCTCCTCTCCCCGACTCCTCTTAAATCCTGGGCTTTCGTCTCTCCTCCAACACTTCCTGTTTCCAGATTAGCTCTAAACCTCTCCCCGGCCCACCCATGTTTGGTGCCAGCTTAGCTTCAGCTCAGTCTGGGCACTGTGAAAAAACACGCACCTGAAAATCCTCAGAAGCTGAGTTCTGAGTTGTAGAACACGAGGCTGAATTTTGTGCCGTCAGATCAATCCAGGTAAAGTGTTATACAACCAGCACATAAGTTTTACACTACCACTACCACAGGTACAGCCCTGTATAGACGGGATGTACCGTAGCTTAATCATTTGATCATTAGTGTCACGTCATTGGTTCAAGTCTCTCTATTCATCATTTCCTTTTCATCCAGATAATGTACCACCTGCTCAGCCAGTGTGCGACTCACACGTTATGTTCTTTTCATTCCCCATTTCATTGTCGACTCACCGTTTCTCTTCCGCCCCCGCCATCGTTGTTCCTTCCCTTCCCCCTTTTTTGCTACATCCAAGACGCCAAATGGTGATGAAAGCTGCTGGAAACAGTTCATTTCCAACAGATTTTCAAGGATTTGCTGGATGAGTTCACCCGAAATGTAAAACAAAAAGAAAATAAGGGACTTTTTCTTGGGTTTGAAAGTAGTTCACACCATGCGGCCGGGCCATCCAAAAATATCCCCGTTTCTGGAGAATGTTCCAAAACTGAAAAGTACAACCACAACTTGGTCATGGACAGATTGTGAAAATCTCCCAAGAGGTAATATTCCCCGCAGACAGAAAGAGGCACAAGTGACGCAAGTCCCTTTCCAAACGTATCATGTACTGCTCCGTAGTCACTGGCAGTCATGTCATGGGTATTTTAGGTAAATACGTGTTCTACCTCCAGTCTATTTGTGTGTCTTTGCTGACATATGTTCCTTTCAAGACTTCCTTTCTTCATTCTACTTCTCTCTTACGTCTTTCTGTCTTCTCTGTTTGATTCCATCACCTATATCCTCTGTCTTTTTGCTGGTTTTACTCCCGTCTTCCATCTTGTCCCCTTTTCTCTGTGTTTGTTTTACGTGTCTCTTTGGTCCTTTTGTATCCTTTTGCTGGTTTACCATCTCTCTCTGTTTTATTTACAATCTCTCTGTGGTCGTTTTGCTGAGCTGTGCAATTCTGCAACACGATACATTCATGGTCACCTCATGAACAAAGGCTCTGGTCCAGATGCTGCCTGACCTTTCCAGCAGATGGGCCAGAGCCTAGTTGGCCATTCTCAACAGTATGAGGGAACAAGTTAGTTGGACATGACTCTCGGAGAGACACCACAGTGAGACTGTTTCCCAGTGTCATTTCTCATTGTGGGAGAGTGTGGGAGAGTGAACGCATGAATTAAACACATGCTCTAGCTGTCGGGGGAGGTTGGATAAATGTTGTTTCACCAGATTTATATTTTTTTCTTGCACTTTTTTGAGTTTGATGCATCTGTACGAATAAAGAACGAGGTGGCGGTTTTGTCAGTTCAATCATCTCGACACTCACTGCCCCAACTTTGTGCTTTCTCATGTTCCACACTGGACTCATGTTAGACCCGGCGCTACATTACTGTAACATGTTCTCCCCCCCGCACCACATTACAATAACCTGCACTCACTAATAGAGCTTAATGGTTCTGGTTTTAGTGTGGGCTATCAATCAGCCAGTCATCTATAATACAGAGGCAAGTTTTACTAGCATACGCTGAGCTGCCATCGATCACAGGCAACACTTTAACATGTGCCTATACACACAGAAATATGCATATGCACACACACACACACACACACACGCACATCACCAGCTACACACTCTTGCATGCAATCAATCACAAACACTTTCCATTTTCAATAACGCTGCCTTTCACACATGTTCACGCGAGTCACCACAGTCCCAAGCTAGAAGTTGTTGATTGCCTCATATGTGTCCGGGGACCTGAGTGTGCAAACACCCCATAGAAATACTAGTGCACAAAATAAGACTTTTGGTTCGGGACTTAATGCAACACTGAGTTCAGAGAGTGAAAGCATGACAGTTCCTAAATGGAGCCTCTGACTCACAGCAAAGTCTTTAATGTGATTTGCTCGGCGCAGTGACGGATGTTTGTTCAGTTAGCAGATTAAGTTCAGTGGTGCAGGACGTGTCTTTGCATAGGAATATTTTTTAATGCTTTTTCCTCAAAAATCTAAATTTGATTCCAGATTGGCTTCTACCAGGAACTCCAGTAAACCTGAGTCAGTCAAAAGCAGTGAAACTCACTGGCAATTTCAGAGTTCATCACTGTTTGCACAAGTTGTCATCTCATGTGTTAATAGCTGATTAATCATCCTGTATGATGATCATGATGGTTATTATTATCTCATTTTGATTGTGTTAGATAAACACAATGTGTTGATCCATGGATTATTTTACCAGTAAAGGTGCAGTGTGTAGAATCTCATGGTCAAGTTTTATATTGCAGGTAAATATCATCACAAAGTTCCCGAACCCAAGCAATGTAGGAGAACGTATGGCAGCTCTCACTTATCAGGGAAATTCAAATTTACTTTGACCATTCAGGGCTACCATACATGACCCTGCCCCTGATGTAAATGCAAAGGTTCATATAAGCATAATTCATATAAGCATCAATATGATTTTTTCATTCTGTTTTACCGGTATAAATGGATATATTGTAACCTAAATCTGACACGTTGGACCTTTTCAAAAGAAGAGGCTTTACAACAGCAGATGATCACTTTGAGGACGCATCAGCGGAAAGTCAAGCCACGATTTCCCATACATGTCCGATATCACATTTCAAGTCGAGATCGTCCATACAGTATCCATACTGTAGTAATCCAGCGTCATTATCGCATCGTATCGTCTTACAGTCTGTAATGTACATGATCGAACCTCTGCCTCCTGATTGGCCGAGAATATGCGAAGCGGAGTCGCACTCTGTCTCATTTTCTGGCATCTCAGCGCTCTGCACCAAAGGTCACGGGTCACTTCCTTCTTGGAGAGAGCTCTCTGGGTGACTTCTGCCCGTCCTTTAGACCTGCGTTTGTAACAGGAGCTTCTCTCTGCACTGTCGGTACACACACACACACACACACACACACACACACACACACACACACACACACACACACACACACACACACACACACACACACACATTGTAGAATGCGAACATATATTCATGTCATACACTGTAGGAAGACAATCAATTATTCATGAATGGGACAAGAGGACTTTTCTATATTTCTCTTCTTTACATGTGAACTGAATACAGAGCATGTATCACTTTCATTTCCTGCAACTCTCTCTCTCTCTCTCTACCCCTCCCGTCACCTCTCTCCCCCTCTTTTCTCACACACTCTTTATGCGTCTTCGCCACAGATGCTTGTGTTACACAACCTGTCCAACAGATTCACACATCCAAAGGGAAGGAGCGGCAGATTAGCTTCAGAGAGGACATGGCGGTATAATGAAGTGTGGTGTTGTACAACAGTGTTGCACAGCGTAATGGCCAACATTAATATCAAATGTCCCCATCTTCCCTGCGCTTGTCATTGAACGGCTCCTCGCTCGCTGTCAGTAATTTCACATCGCGAGTCGCTGCAACTCACTTTTACAAGGCGAGACACTTCCATTTTATCCTTCATGGTGGACATCAGCCAAACGGAGCCCAGCCACAGCGAGAAGGACTAATTGGCAATGGTGTGCATGGCATAATATGTGAGTATTTCATTCGTCAGTTTATTAAAATGTCACTTGTGTTTGTGTGTGTGTGTGTGTGTGTGTGTGTGTGTGTGTGTGTGTGTGTGTGTGTGTGTGTGTGTGTGTGTGTGTGTGTAGACGCTCAAAGAGGCCAGTGAAAATGCCAGGAAGGATTTCCACCGGGAGGCCGAGCTCCTGACAAACCTCCAGCACGAGCACATCGTCACGTTCTACGGCGTGTGCGTGGAGAGCGACCCCCTCATCATGGTGTTCGAGTACATGAAGCACGGGGACCTCAACAAGTTCCTCAGGCATGGCCCCTTTTTTTCCTCATTATGTAGAAATAAACACGGCTGTAACCGTCCCTACCAACGAATGAACGACTCTGTGTAAATGTCATCATGAAAACAGATGAAGTCAGAACTGATTTTACAGAAGGAGTTTTAAGTCTCTAACACTCGATTCTCACCATGTGGGATCACAGGGCCCACGGTCCGGATGCGGTTCTGATGGCGGAGGGTCAGACCACCAGACCTGTGGAGCTGACCCAGTCCCAGATGCTGCACATCGCCCAGCAGATCGCGTCCGGCATGGTCTACCTGGCATCTCAGCACTTTGTGCATCGTGACCTGGCCACCAGGTCAGTGCTCTGAGCTTTGACTCATCACTATACCACCATAAGTACTCAGAGCTGTACACTCTACTACACAGTAGTATTTATGCAGAATTCCCAATAAAGACACAGTGGAACCCGAAAGTCACAAAAAAAGAAAGGGCAGGATAGAGACAGGGTGCTATCTACAAAGTCATTGTATCCGGTCATTTCCTTTCTATCAGCTTCTTAAGGGCATATTTCTATTCAGGGTCACATGTGACGGATCTAACCAATTAGATGTTGGATAGGCTCAGAGAATTAATTGAATTAATTAATTAAACAAGGTTAACCTCTGAATTTTACACATGGTTGTGCACCTTTTTCAAATGAATTATGTTTGAGACAAAATCTTTTAACAAAAAAAAACTTTGGCATAAATCATAAATTCACAGACCCTTTCATCATACAAGCCAACATAAGAAATAAAGGTCAGTATGATAAAAAAAAAGAAAAGTAAAGAGGGAAAAGGGAAGTTATGTAAAGTTACTTTTCATAACTAATACTCATAAATAATGGATTTTAAAAACACATTTAAAATAAGTCTATATTTTCTCAACATTCAGTCACTGTAGAAATCAGTTTCACACCATAGATATTTACTGTTGAACAGAATATGTGCCTATACTAGTCATATCTACTGTACATCATGGATTCTCAAGTTTTCACTCTAATCAAACCCAGTGCATGTTTTATTATTTTTCTCAGAATTCGGAACACGTCGCCTCGAACAAACAACAAAATAAAAGCGCGGTTTCTTTATTGAGCTCAATAACATCAAGTCCACATGTTTAGCCAAACATCTGAACTTTTTACTGGGTGCGATAACGACACCGGGAGTTTAACAACCGAGACCGAGAAACTCAAACTATGCGAAACGTCTCAAACTATGTCAAACAACTTTCATGTGAACTGAACTAAAGAAACGTGTCCCACACTAATGTCTGTTCTCTCCATGTGTCCCACAGGAACTGTTTGGTGGGCGAGAACCTGCTGGTGAAGATCGGAGACTTTGGCATGTCCAGGGACGTCTACAGCACTGACTACTACAGGGTAGGTGTATGTGTCGACAGATTTTCTGGCCCTTCTCTCACCCCCTCCCTGATGCATGTGTCCCTCTCCCCCCACCCCTCCCCCTCACCACCTCCCTGCATGGGCATGACTGACAGACTTAGGCAGAGTTACAGTAAAACTATCACTGTGATGTTGTAGTAGGAGCAGACTTAAAGCTGCTCTAGACCAGGGCCTGTGTTTTCTGCCTCCTGTCTGAACTGACTTACCCAAAATTATTAGTATGTTATACGAACTATTATCAAAACTACGAGGGCTGTACGAATAATCTTGGTCTCAAAAGAAAGCTAAGACCGATTGGTTTACTACGGGATCAAGATATGTGTCATTGTGTCAGAGTAAATTCATCTGGAACTCAGTGGGAAAAAATTATTTCTATCTCTGCCTGAAAACCCCCCACAAATTTAGAGAGAGAGCTGCATTTGAATCATGGAACAGAGGCTCAATTCATCTAGGAATTAGTCAAATAATATCTGATGAGTAAATGTGCAAATGTAGATGCTAAAAAAAGTGATCCTGATCTTGAGCCTGAGTTTTAACCAGGTGGAACCACCGCATGTGCCATTTGACCTTTCTCAGGTATCATTTCTCACGGTTTGAATTATGTGTCAAATTGATGGTGATGCTTGGTGGAGGCTTTTAGCTGACTTTCTCTCTCATCATGTTGGTTTGTATACAAGTTAGGACTGGTGCTTCCTGGCGCGTGCAATAGATCGTCTGTACAGCACAAATCGGACGCATGAAGAGACTAAACATGTGGGGAAACTATGAGCCGGTCAGAGTCAGAACCAGCTGCTCTGTGAGGTGACTCCTGGTCAAAGTGAATGTAACATAAGAGTTGTTTACTACACACACGTTTTCTGCCGCTGAGAGCAAATAGTTGTTTTTTTAATTCATTTGCAATATAATTTATTCACAGTTGTTGTTCAGCAGGTGTTCATTTTAAATTTAGTTGAGTCAGTTTTTCACCAGAGACTCGTGGTTAATGAGACAGCTGCACCACGAGGACAGACACGTTTTAATATGCCTCTCTGATGAAAACCTCTTTTATTTGATTAAGATCAAACACACAATAATGGGGCGGCTCATGATCGACTACTCCCAATTACCTACAACAAAATATTCTTTTCAATTAATCAGGTGTCGTCTGATTATCTTAGGACACAAGTCTAATTGAACCCTGGGTTAGATTACAAGAAAACATTTAGTGTAACACTATCGGGTTTTAACCAGTGTGTGTATCCTAGTTCCTTTAACAAAGAGCTGAGTTTGTGTTTTTGTCATTTGTAAATGCTGAGTTTAAATCAATGAAATAATTTGAAAAAAGGAAGATCAATTATAATTCATTTAAAGCATCATAGCTTTTTAACAAACTTGGAGATGTACATCCTGAAACTACAAATTCACAGCCTGACATTTTTATTGAAATGTCTCCGGCCTGGATATAATCAGTATAAAAATATAAAAGTGCGGGGTCTCACAACTCATTTTGTACAATAGTGCACAGCTCTGTGAACAATCAGACCATTCACACTGCAGGAAGTGTTGGGGCAGTGGGATGTAACACACATACACACACACACATACACACACTTATCTCAAGGGGTGGAGTACAAAGGGCTTTTCTGCAGAAAGGAAGGAGAAAAGAAATGTGGCTGCATTTCTAAAAAGTGTGTGTGTGTGTGTGTGTGTGTGTGTGTGTGTGCAAGAGACATTTAGCAGCTCCACTGTGAGTGTCAAGATAACTCCGAGGTACACGAGACAGCTGCGAGTCTATGTGTGTGTGTGTGTATTCGTCCTCCCTCTGCAGAGCAATCTGTCACCTTTCCAAAAGGCAAAATCTAATAAATCGCACTGATTGATTGATAGCGACTGTCCATTTTTCCTGCCCTTTCTCCGATCCACTCGTCCACTGTGACGAGTGGACATGAGTGACGGTGACAGAGCGCCCATCACGGGAGGAGGAGGGAGGGAGGGAGAAACGGGGCGGGAGCAGCCGATCGACGACAAGGAAAATCGTGTTCACCGTCTAAACGATCAGCAACAAGACATTTCAGATATGTCAGCAATCGGTGTATTTTCCCTCGTCCACACATGTTGCTGCATTAATCACGCCACAGAAAACATGCGTGGCCACATAGATATTTATCCCGTACACAGCCGTCTCTGTTTTTTTTTCATATGTCCAATGATGTTTGTAGCAATATGAACAGGATACAAACAGTCCTCCAATGAAATCTGTTCATTTTTTTCTGAGAAACAAAGAAAGGAAATCACTTGATGTTAAATGAAGAAAACAGACGAACGTGTCTCCTCACTATACATTCAGTGCTTCCTCTCTGGCAGGGCTACAACATAATGTCCCTGAATGAGTGTAAACATGCAGCAGAACCAATGATTGCCTTGAGTTATCTCACAAACATGGCAGCCTCTGCGAAATGACCTGCTCCCACGATAAAAGTGTGAGCAGCTCATAGTGGCAGAGTGAGGAAAACCACACATCACACATTCATGTGATTTACACACATAAAAACATGAGCAATAATATCTGTATTCAATTTTTTGTCCATGGAAACAGAAAATAATTTCACCTAAACCTTACGAACCGGACCTTTAATCATATTTTGCCACATTTTTAAAATGTGAAAAATGTCTGAAAGGTCAGAAATCCAATATCAACCGGAGCAGAATCAATCTATATTTTTAAGCTCTGGTAAAACTGACCTTTCTTCTGACTTTTTCTGAAAACTCGTGATTACATTTGGAATAAGCAGCAGACGTGTGCGGCATCTGATTCACTGTGTGGAGAGAATGTAGCTCTCTCTTCTGTGACTTCTTCCTCTGCTACAACCTCGCTGTGTATGACGACACACCGCGCTCTCCCTCCCCCTCCTCCCCCTCCTCCTCCTCCTCCTCCTCCTCCTCCTCCTTCCTTTCACTTCTCCTCGACAAAGCCAGGCGCCGAGGCTGTCGTCATAGAAACGGGCGAAGGCAGTGTCGGTGAGCCTCCGAGTTGTATCCAACGTTTGTCAGGAAGAAAAGTAATCAGACAACTCGTGTTTAGTATTCTGGAGCGGTGTGAGAGAGCGGGGGGGGGGGCGGGGGGAGGGGGGGGGGGGAGGAGGAGGAAGGATGGCAGTGTGGGAGATGGAGGCTGGGAGGTGGTGAAGATGAAGGGAGAGAGCGAGAGAGAGAGAGAGAGCGAGGGAGGAGGAGGAGGGGAGGTAGTAGGAGGCCGAGCAGGGAGGGAGAAAACAAGACATGAATAAATATACAAAAGAAGAGAAGGCAGCGATGGGAGGATAAAGGCGCATACACATGCTGAGGAGGAGACGGTGTACGGCAAGAACACCCCCCCCCCTCCCACACCCCCACACACACACACAACCACCAAAAAAGAAATCTGAAACACAGTGACAGACACAGACACAGGGAGAAC
>JAFBJT010106205.1:45078-70196 GCA_016785325.1 Chascanopsetta lugubris
TCCCCAGCCCAACCAGTCACTCACCTCTGTCCTACATATTTTATGAACTAAGTTTATAGAGTAATTTTCTGCCTTGTTTTAAGCAAAATATTGTGTAGCAAACAGGTATATCATTTGTTTTTATTCGATAAGTTACTATGTACTGTGCAGTGTTGCTCCTGTTTGTTAGTGTGTGATGGTTGTGTGAGTGAATGGGTTCACTTGACTGGACATGACCCCATGACGTGGGGCGGGGCCAAACTGATGGACAACACCAGGTGGTGGTCAGTTTTCAGCAGCTCCCTGATCTCATATGCCATAAAATGAGCAGCGAGCCAATACTACTACTGAATATATCTGACACTACAAGGTCAGGTCCCACATTTCAGGGTGTCAGATTATAGTTACGTTTACGTACGTGTGTGCTGTGACTTTTTCATTCTGTTTTCCTCTGTTCTCCCTGATCCTGTTTAACTGTGCTGCAGTCTGATGGACGAGGCACTGAGCCAGACACAGAGCTCAGCAGAGGAGTGCTATGCTTTTAAACTGAAACTTAAGCGCCGCTGTAGGTTTCACAGGCATCAACATCACTGAGGCAGTGGGCGGAGTCTGATGATGCGCAGCTGCCCTTAAGTGCAATAAAACATAGCCTAATTGTTGAAGAGCAGATTAATTTATTTAACTGCATATTTCTTTAGTGAGAATAAACTGTATTTGCATATTAAAGGCGTAGTGTGTAAGATTTGGTGACATCTAGAGATGAAGTTGCATGTTGTATCCATCACCTCACCCTCACCCTTCTGAACATGCAGGAGAACCTAAAGTAACCCTGAGTTGTCATTTAAGGTTAAAAGTTGTTAAGTACGCCCACTCTTGGCTACTGTAAAAACATGGTGGCCCCCGTATGGAGGACCCGTCTCTCATGTAAATGTACATTAAATGGCTAATTTAAGGGTAATGGGGGGGGGGGGCTCATAGTGTTTATAAATTCAGGTAAATGTCATTGTTTAATTGTTTTGTAATATTTTCAGAAGTGACAAAAATGACCTAGAATCTTTAAGTGAAGCAAAAACTTAAAATGTTGGTCAGTCTCTTATTTCCAAGAGTCTTCCACACCACAAACTGTGCTGAGCTACACATTTCATCGTGTTTAAATCACACTTTAAAGGTCTGGTGGTGTAAATGTAGGCATAAATGGAGTGTATAGCCACTTAAAAATACAAATGATTGTATTCATGAATAGAATGAGTCCTTTCTCTGTACATCAGTAATAGGTTCTCCCTGTGTAAGCAGTCATGTTGCACTGCCTTGTTTATGTAGACACGGAAACGCTAATGATTCATATTGATAATGGAACGTCACCATCACCTCTCCTTAGGTTTTGAATAGGAGGGGCATTGAACAGGAACACGCACCTTGCAGTATAAGCCTGTTAGATCATCCCATGATATATATCAATACACCTCTGGAGTTATAAATTCTTACATCTTGAATAGTTCAGACGATCATTGCACTCTTCTTGATGACACTGATGGCTGAAGCTTTGCCAGCATGATGCTGCTGTGCAGAGACTCTGCTGAATGCAGTGGGTCACAGAGTCACCTTGAGAGGCCTCTAACTGCAGCAGCAGCTGAATCGGGCCGAGAGCCAACATCCCTCTGCATCGATCCTGTAAGAGGCACCGGCAAAGGACTGATGAGCTCTGTGATTTTGCAAAAAAGATTTAATGGCAGCTGGAGAGTGAGACTGATGAGACACAAAGCCTGATGGCCCCTCAAGTCTTTTAGTCGTTATCAGGGGCGTCACAAGGTTTTAAGGACAGGCGAGGCTTAGCCCACAGGAGATATATACATATATATATACACTGTATATCTCTTCGCTTTTTCCACTCTCTTATCATTACTCTCCCAAATAAAAGCTCAAGCTAAATAAGTCTAAATAAGTCTTATATGGTGCACCTTGTCTGAAATGTTTCATATTTCATATTCATAATGAGTACCATAAAATTCCAAGACTGTCTGCATCAGATATGACCCTGTCCTGTGAAATCCTTTAGACTCACCTTTCCAGTGGAGGTGTCTCCCCTCTCACTCCCTGTGCTCCTCTGCCCTGGCTCCCAATAGGGATGGTGGAGTGATTATTATTAGTGTATGATTATCATTATTATTAGTATCCACTGATGATAATCATATGTCAATGAGTTCAGCTCCTGTATGCATCCATGTGTAAAGTGAGAAACACAGCTGATGCTCCAGAAGGAAGTCACTCCAAAGATAGTGGTAAAAAGAGAGAACAGGAGACAATCCTTTAGACTCACCTTTCCAGTGGAGGTGTCTCCCCTCTCACTCCCTGTGCTCCTCTGCCCTGGCTCCCAATAGGGGTGGTGGAGTGATTATTATTAGTGTATGATAATCATTATTATTAGTATCCACTGATGATAATCATATGTCAATGAGTTCAGCTCCTGTATGCATCCATGTGTAAAGTGAGAAACACAGCTGATGCTCCAGAAGGAAGTCACTCCAAAGATAGTGGTAAAAAGAGAGCACACGAGCAAATCTATAAACAACCAGGACGTTCACAATGCATTTCAGACTAACAAGCGCGCTAAGTAGCAGCGTTCTTTGAGAGCTTTAGAGCTTTCTTTTAGAGTCAGTAAATTTTGACTGCAAAACAACCAAGGTAAGACGTGCTTGGAGACTGCCTATAGTGTGCAAGCCAGGTTTTTATTTGTAAAACACGGAGCATTTGGTTTATTAATTACATGGCACGTTCTGCTGTTTGCTGGGGGCTGGAGCTAACTCATTCTTACTACCAGCATTGATAAATACTTACTCTCTTGAAAAATGTTCTAATATCCATTCTTCATCCATCCGGTCACATTCTTCTCCTGTTCTATTCGCCTCTGTGTGCCTGAAAAGTACACACACGCTGCATGTACCGACTGCAAGCAAGGTCTCAGGGAAAACGTGGACTGGATTTTCAGTGATGTGGGCGTTCTCTACATGAACTAGTGGAATGGATTGGATAACGACACTCTGATGGGGCTCTCTCTACCTTATGCTATGAAGTGAAGGGAAACTGACTGATTTATGATCATATTTAAGTGAATAATGACAAGTTATATGATTATTTATTCAAACTCATATTCTAGCCACTTTTTATTGAATTTGCTGGCACTTTTTTAAAATTATTTAGGGGGGACTTAAGAATATTTTAGGGGGGGGGGGCTTCAGCCCCCCTAAAATATGCCTAACAACACCACTGGTTGTTAATTTGAAAACAAAAGTCAGTTTATAGGATTTTTAATATATTGTATTATCTTATGTCTTTCAATTTACTGTAGCTGGGTGATAGAATGCAGATCGGTACCTTGGTGCCCAGGGGAACCCCAGAAGTATCCATCACACTGGAAGGCGGAGGCCTTAAAGGAGGAGGTAGGAATCAAACCACCGCACACATGTCTTGAACTAGACTAAACAGTGACACTGACCTGTCCTGACCTCTGACCTCTACAGGGAGGTTTGGACAGACGACACCGCCACTGGTGGAGTTCTTGAAGGACATTCTCAGGAGGTATCCGGAAGGGGGACAGATTCTGAAGGTAAGCATACTTTCTTGTAATATGTTCTTACTGACTATGTAGGATTTAGTGTCATCTAGTGGTGAAGTTGCAGCCCCATACCCCATACCTCACTTTTGAGATGAGGGGTATTCAGCCTTTAACATCTACAGATATGCACGAATGAGTACTTTTTTTATATGTGACACATGGATCAGTTTCGGGATCTATTCTAAAGCTTCTCTGGATAAATTGTCGTTGTGGGAAAAGCAGAAACTAGAAAATCTGATGTTTCCATGCATCATTGCATGCATTCATCTTTGTTTTATTAGATTTTCAATTAGAGTAAATGAATAGTTTTGTTTTGGCTTTACTTGCTGGCTCCAGCTATATTGCTCAGTCTAAATGGAAGCATCTTTGCCTCGATGTCCCCCAAGAGCCATCTGTTCTAATCATGCTCTCATTTCCTTGTCAGGCTCAGAGCCTCCTCTGACATCACCATGAACATCTCTGTCTCTGTGTTTGATTCTGAAGGAGCTGATTCAAAATGCCGAGGATGCCGGAGCCACAGAAGTCAAGTTCATGTACGATGAGACAGAGCACGGAGTGGAGTCGCTGTGGTCACCTGACATGGCGCAGCATCAGGGTGAGTTGCCGGTGACTGGATTACCTCCACAGGATGACACAGCTACACTGAGCTTTAAATAGAGAGCAGACATTCAGGTGTTTGTGTCCCGGGGAGCATCTGCTCTGTGGCTGACCTTCTGCTCTTATCTTCATACCAGCAAGGAAAAGAGAAAAATACATTGTCATACAGTTCGCCTGCCTCTCTTATTGTCGATAATCATTACAGGATCAGCACTGTATGTCTACAATGACGCTGTGTTCACTGTGGAGGACTGGAACGGAATTCAGGAGATCGCGAGGAGCAGGAAGAGGGAGGATCCACTGAAAGTGGGACGATTCGGCATCGGGTTCAACTCCGTGTATCATATTACAGGTTTGAAAGTGTTGCTCACTTTGATGACTTTTCAACTTTATTTATTTATTTTCTAAGTAAAACTTTTGAACTTTAAGATCATTAGAGATAAAAACTAAGGTCTGGATATTGGCGTTACCACATCTCTGTGAAGCAAGTTCATCCTCCACACAAAACAACGTTATAATATATAATGTCCCCTTTTTAGCTTATAAAAGTATCAATTATTTATGTTTTTATGTACATAACCTTTTTATGCTTTACATTAGAATCAAATCAAACATCATGAAGTTAAAAAAAAACCAGAAAGCCAATAGTTTGGTCCATCTACAGATATAGTTTAAATATATTTGGTGCCCATGCAGGAATTTAAATTATTGTATCTCTGAAAGGTCATTGTGACTTTGCAAAACATACGCTAAGTGTTATCATGAATTATGATAATCATTAAACTTTGCACAGAGATCTAAATAGATATAGTGTTGGTGTAATGTTCAAAAAGTCAATATTCAACATGGTCAGCAAAAACCATTATCAGTTCACTGATTACCAACATAAATAAGGCAATGTTTGTGGTTGTGACTGTACTTGCTGCAACTTGAGAGGTTAATCAGGTATTATTTGTAGTTTTAATGTTATTGTAATGTTAATGTAATGTTAATGTAATGTTAATATAATGTAAAAAACATTTGTACATTTCTTCAAATCGTAGACAAGTAGTAATTGTACTTTGAGAAATGCCCTGAACCCAAAGTGCCCTCAGTAGAGCTGTAGAGTGGTGAGCAGGTCAGGCCTTGTTTGTATTGAGCTGCATCCAGGTTTGAATGTATCAGTTTGTTTGTGTAAAATACAAAAGATTATAATTGTATTCATACTTGTTTTGTTTCTACTTGGGATATTCCAGATGTTCCCAGTATCTTCAGTGGAGACCAGATCGCCATGCTGGATCCGCATCAGACTCTGTTTGGTGTGAATGAGTCTGGTCAGTGCTGGAACCTGAAGACGGACATCAAGGAGATTGTGGAACTGGCCGACCAGTTCGCTCCCTTCACTGGGATGTTTGGGAGCTCGGACAAAACCATTCGGGACGGCAACTTACCCGGAACGCTGTTCCGCTTCCCGCTCCGCATGAAGCCCTCGCAGCTCAGTGGCAACATCTACAACAAAGAGAAGGTGTTGGAGCTGTTTGAGTCCTTCAAAGCAGACGCAGACACTGTGCTGCTGTTCCTGAAGAGTGTTCAGAAGATATCGCTGCATGTGAGAGAGTCTGATGGAACAGAACGCATGTTGTTCCAGGTGACTGCCACAGAGAACAGCGACGACAAGTCAGAGAGACCAAACGCACTGAAGACTCTGGGTCAGGCGGTGGACAACTACAACAACAGTGTCTCCAGCTCCACCATCACATGTGTCACCTACCAGGTCAACATCGAGACTCAGGATGAGACAGCAAAGGAGACTCAGAGGACAGCGTGGCTGGTCTGTAACGGTGTGGGGGGCAGAGGGATGTGTGCCGAGTTGGACTCTCTGGCGGATGATTTGAAGTTCATGCCGACCATCGGCATCGCGCTGCCTCTGACTCTGATCCACCGAGAGGACGGAGGCGCCACCTCTGGTTTCTCAGGACGAGCTTTCTGCTTCCTTCCTCTTCCCCCCGGCGAGGAGAGCGAGACGGGGCTTCCGGTTCACGTCAGCGGCTTCTTCGGTCTCACAGACAACCGGAGGAGTATCAAATGGCGGGAGGTTGACCAGTGGAGGGATCCGGCTGCTCTGTGGAATGAGCTGCTTATCATCACAGTCATCCCTAAAGCGTATTTCACACTCATCAGAGAGACCATCAAAAGGGTGCAGACAAAAAAGGACCAAGACTTCCCTCTGTCCCCTGCAGGGACCTATGAGGCCTGGCCGGACCCCAAGCAGGTCAAGTCCCGATGGAAACCCATTCTCCAGCCGCTTTTCCACGACCTGCTGCAACAGGAAGTCATCTATTCCCTCAGCGAGAGCTGGATCAGGGTGGACCACGCCGTGTTTTCAGAGCTGGATGCAAATGAGGACATTTCAGAGACCGTGATCAACTACCTCCAAAGCTCAGGAACGCAGGTGGCCAAGGTGCCCGCTGCCGTGGACTCGGTCTTGGCTGCTCACATGGCCGAGCCCGGCGATGTACGGAAGGTGACGCCATCTTTGTTGCGGCAGGTGATCAGGAAGTGTAAACACAAAGGTTCCTCGGAGGAGAAGCTGCTGCTGCTGGAGTTCGTGCTTAGTGACAGAAACTACAGCGACCTGATTGGACTGGAGCTCCTCCCATGTCAAGATGAGACCTTCACAGCTTTTTCATCATCCGTCACTGAGAGGGATGCCGTATACATCCCATCTGAAGAATACCCCAGGTACAGATTTTATTAATGAAGTGATTTAAAGATGCAGTGTGTGATATTTTGTGCAGTTTTTCCAGCAGTACTGTCTGACAAATCGATTACATATTGACATTGTCATGAATTTATAAACATCTGAATGTTTTCTTTTTTCCCATTATCCTTTAAAGAGCCCATTAATGTATATTCACATGAGGAGCGGGTCCTCTCTATGGGGGCCGCCATGTTTTTCAGTAGCACAGAGTGGACGTACTAAACACCTTTTGAGTTTTAATGACAACTGAAGTCCACCATAGGTTCTCCTGCATGTTCAGAAGGGTGAGGTGATCATACAACATCAACTTCACCTCTAGATGTCACCAAATCTTACACACTACACCTTTAACCAAGTGAGAATAATGAGGTAATACTTGTTCTCTTGGTCTCCAGGTCTCTGTATCCAGGCCTGGAGAGCCGGTTTGTGTTGGAGAGAATCAAGCCATCAGTTTTGGACAGTTTGAAGAAAGCAGCCAAATCCAGAGGTAACACATGTTTCACTCACATGTCATCTATGTTAAGTATGATCAGAATTAGACTAACATGTGACACCTCTGACAAACTGGAAAGGCCTCAGAGCCTGTGGGGGGTATGTGGGGTATGTGGGCTCAGCTATATTATAGTATGTCTGGCTCATGTTACCCCTGCAGTGCCAGCGGGGCATTAAATCTGGTGCACTGCTGATGGATATTCTAGGAACTAGAGAGGAGTGAACGTGGTGTTTCACGAAAGAGTTCTTTTAAGGACACAATCCATGTGGCACACAGGAGGGATGTGAGTCATTCTAATGTGATAAGCAATGTTTTCCTGTTAAGACTTTAATTCGTAATCATTGTGTCTCTGCAGTGATCTCACTTTTATTAGCCTCCATTTCAGATCTTTATTCTAGTGGCCAGAACACAAGTACAACCATGTCTATGAACTACAACATTGGAACACAGCCGTCAAGTATTGTATGGTTTCTGTTCGGACATAGAAACAGTGTGAAGTCTCTAAAATGTGTCACTTGAATTACAGTTCAACAGTATCTGTGGGGGTGTTCAGGTAGGAATTCCAGTGTCAGTGACTGATTCATCTAACAATTGACCCATTGTATTTAGAGCCTGGCTGATGCATATATACCTATATTAGACCAGAAAGAGTTTGATGCAAAAAATTGCAGTGGTTCCAAAGATGTACATATAATTGATCCTTGATATTTGACTGTTTAACAACTTGTTACATAAACCTTCTCATAAAAATAGATTTTATTGGCAAAGTCGTATCAGTCAGGCTCTAAAATGAATTGCATTAGTGTGAGAGACCACCATGGTTACTGTGGTCAGTAACAAAATAAACTATTCACCTATAGATCTGGTCAAATTTGAACCTTTTAGTAAATCACATTCACTCATCATATTTCTAACTTGTCTTAAAAGGGTTTCAAGATTGACAGTTTTTGTAACTTTAACATCTTTGTGTGTATTCAACATTGATTATGCAAGTGTGTTTGCATGGTTTGCATTAGCAAAAAGTGTAATTGTTTTTGTATGACCACTAATCATTAATGCTTATGTGTTTGATGATTGTTGTTTATCATGCTAAATGATTAAAAAAACATGAATTTTGTTATGCAATAATAACAAACGATCCATTTCAACTTAGAAAAATAGTAACTTCTACATTCATCAATTATAAATTGATTTAGAATTCTAATTTAGATGTTTCTCATTGTTTAAACAGGGAGAGCCTGCACTCAGCTGCAGGTACTGAACCCTGAACGATCATCTCGACTCATCAAGGAGATCCTATCCATTGCCTGGCCGACCAGAGACTTCATCGTTCAGTGGGAACCTGGAAACAAAGAGTTGAGGCATCCCACCGTGTCCTGGCTGAAGATGATCTGGAAACATCTCTACATAAACTTTGCTGATGATCTAAGCACCTTCGAAGACATGCCTTTGATCCCATGTGTGCCACTGGATGACGCAATCGGCATCATTCAGCTTCTCCGTCTCAAAACTCCTTCCCCCATAATCCTGGCGGATGATGAGGAGGCACCGCTGTCTGATATCCTGAATGATATCGTGCAGAAGCTCGGAGGAGTTGTGATAAAAAAGCTGGATTCATGTTTGCAGCATCCTAAACTAAAAGCTTACATCCATCCTTTCTCTCCCAGTGTGCTCCTACAAATCATGAATAGATTATCAACACAGAGATTGTCAAGTCAGGTCTCGTCTTTCTCCTCGGAGGAGAAGATTGCACTGAGAAGCTTTCTGGCCGGACTCTCGGAAATCACAGAGAAGGAGAAACATACCCTGCTCGAACTGTCCATCTTTGAGAAGGTGGGGAGCTGCTCTGAAACCACCACTGAGTTCACTTCACTGAGAGGAGCCAGAGCATTACATCACAAAGCCAAGTATCCACCAAATGTGAAGTTAACTGTCAATCTTGCAGAATGCTGTGATGAGGAGTCGATGCGCCTCATCAAGATGCTGAATGTGGAGCAGGTAAAGACGTCAGAATGTTTGAAATTCATCATTCAAGATATCGAGAGGGGCTTCTACACCACAGAGGAGATAACTCAAATCATGCTCTGGGCACTGAAACATCTGGCATTCCTGAAAAGTGAGAACTCATTTGTGATTGGATGGATTTCTGCTCTCAAATTTATTCAGCTACCTAGTGGAAATGTAGTCAAAGCATCTGAACTGTTTGATCCTGACCTGGAGATACTTCAGAATCTGTTCTACATGGAAGAGCAAACCAGGTTCCCCACGAGTACATTCACATCCTCTGATGTTCTTCATTCACTCCGACAGCTGGGGCTCAGAAATGAAGTGCAGCTCAGTGAGAAAGATGTTCTCCATGTGGCCAGGAAGATAGAGGAGTTACAGAACGGTGAGGAACCTGAGTGGGACTCCATCATCAAAAAGGCAAAAACTCTCCTGCAGATACTAAACAAACAAACCAAACTGATCAAATCAGCAGATGCTCAGAGATCACTGCTGAAACTGAAATGGGTTCCTGTCTGCAAGGAGAGACCTCCGACGTATCCCAAATCCCTGGCCTGGGTTGGAGACACTTACAATATCTGCTCTCTGTCCGAGATGTGTGGCATATCCCATGCGGTTCTCGTGGGATCTTCAGTAGCACTGGTGGACCACACCTCTGCAGGTATGAAGAAGGCGCTGAAACTCACGGTGGAGCCTCAGGTGGATCAGGTGTTGCAACATCTGAAAGCTGTGAACGACTGGCATAAATCTCAAGCCTTCACCACGGAGGACTGGTATCAGTTTCAGCAGATCCTGTTTGAGATTTATGCCTTCATGCAGGCTCACCTTGAGGATGCAAGAGAAGCAATGAAGTCACTGCCTTTTGATTGGGTGTGGACAGGGAAGACGTTTTCATCACCGAGCCACACGGTCCTAAAACCCCTCCCTGATCTGGACCTGCAGCCGTACCTGTACTCCCTGCCAAAGACAATACGAAAGTTTCACAAGCTTTTCAAGTTTTGCGGTTCGATCGAGGAGGTGGTTTCAAGTCATGTGTTTGAGGTCATCAGCACCATCCAACAAAGATGTGAACAAGAGGAGATAAAGGAGGAGAGCAAACATGACATTTTACTACTGATTAATATTCTGAGATGGTTGTACAGCAATCAGATAACTGTTGACACTAACATGCATGTGCCCATTCTTTGTTACAAGGACCCCAGCAAATTAGCCATGAAGCCCATACACGAATGCACCTACTGTGACATCAAGGTCGATGATTTGAATGATCTGCTTGAGGATGCATCAGAGCCTATTATTTTAGTCCATGACGACATCCCCATGAAAACTGCTGAGTGGCTAAAGGTGCCATGTTTGAGCACAAGGCTCATAAACCCAGAGAACCTCGGGTTTGAACAGTCAGGCCAACGAGAACCTCTGACCGTGAGGATAAAGAACATCTTGGAGGAATATCCTTCTGTGGCAGACATTTTTAAAGAGCTCCTCCAGAACGCTGATGATGCGAGTGCCACAGAATGCAGCTTCCTCATTGACATGAGGAAAAACTCTGACATCAGAGAGAATCTCCTCGACCCCGGCATGATTGTTTGCCACGGGCCGTCGTTGTGGTCCTTTAACAACTCTGTATTTTCAGATGTGGACTTCCTGAACATCACACGGTTAGGAGGATCAGTGAAGAGATGTGAAGCAGACAAAGTCGGCAAGTTTGGTTTGGGCTTCAACTCGGTTTATCACGTCACTGATATCCCCATCATCATGAGCAGAGAGTTCATGATCATGTTCGATCCAAACATCAATCACATCAGCAAACACATCAGGGACCGATCCAACCCAGGGATCAAAATCAACTGGAGCAAGCAGCAGAAAAGGCTCCGGAAATTCCCCAATCAGTTCAAACCATTCATCAATGTCTTCAACTGCCAGCTTCCTCTAGCTCAGGACTCGCCATACAAATACAATGGCACTCTCTTCAGACTTCCCTTCAGAACTGAGCCGGAAGCCTCAGCAAGTGAAATCAGCAGCCTGTACTATAATACCACAGACATCTATTCCCTGGTTGATGAGTTCAGCATATGTGGCCATCGGTTCATTCTGTTTACACAGCACGTTGGAAGCATGGTCTTGAAATACCTGAAATATGAGGAACCGAATCCAGCTGGTGCACAAGATGTTGTTTCCATCAACAAAAGTGTGTGGTCTTCAAAAGCCTCGTACGGGCCTCTGAGTATCCTCAAATCTGCAGCCAAGGTTATGAAGAAAGTCGCAAGCACCAACAAAGTACCTGCTGATGTGCCCAAGTCAGGGTGTATCATACGTGTCATGGTTGAAGAGTTTCACAACGTGTTCAAACGCATTGTCGACCTGCACTCTCCACTGTTCAGAGGGTCAGAGGAAGATCCCAACCAGTACTTTGAGATGGCCGCCAAAGGGGTTCAGACAAGAAGACTCACAGATGAAATGCTCCAAAAGGCCGTGGAGGTGACCAACTGGCTCATTTGCTCATGCATGGATGTCACTGAAGCTCTCAAGTTCTCTCTCAGTGACAGTGGAAAAAGACTTGGACTGGTGCCTTGTGGGGGCGTGGCTGTTCTGCTGTCAGAGGAAGAGAATCGCAAATGGACCGTGAAAACAAACGCCACACCGATCGGTGAGGTGTTTTGCTACTTACCTCTCAGAATCAAAACTGGCCTGCCGGTTCACATTAATGGCTGCTTTGCTGTTACATCCAACCGCAAAGAGATCTGGAAGACTGACACCAAAGGGCTGTGGAATTCTGTGTTCATGAGACATGTCATCGTCCAGGCCTACCTGGCAGCACTCACGATGCTACGTTCAATGGCTGAAAGCGGAGAGCTGCTCAACTACAGCTACTACGCAGCGTGGCCAGATCCAAGTCAGGTGCATGATGACTTCACACTGATTAGCCAGGGTGTCTATCAAGAGATAGCCAAAGGTGGCGATAGTGAGCAAGCAAAGGTTTTCTCAGATGGAAACACCTGGGTGTCGATCAAGTATGTTCGATTCCTTGACGATGCCTTACTCTGCAGGGAAGACATTGGTCCTGCTGCTTTCAAGATTTTCTTGAAATACCTCAAGAAGAGTGGCGCTCAGAACCTCTGTGCTGTTGAGCTGCCGGACTGGGTGAAGGAGGGATTTGATGACGCTGGATGTAAGGGGAGGTTGATGGAGAACACCCTTACTGAGAGACAGTTCTTTTCAGATGTCTTCTTCCCTCACATTCAAGGAATTGACAAAGAACTGCGAGATCCCCTGATGCATTACGTCTTGAATGAAAAGTTAGAAGACTTTGCGTCGATCCTCAGGGTCACCCCTTGTATTCCATGTTCTGGCCCTGATAAGGAACTGGTTCTACCCTCCAGACTCATTCACCCAGAGGGAAGAGTTGCCAAACTCTACGGTCCAGATGATGGAAGATTTCCGGAAGGGACTTCCAAAGATTATCTAAACCCGGTGTGTTTAGTCAAGCTTGTTCAGTTGGGCATGGTGAAAGATGACCTGTGTTGGGAAGACCTGATTGAACGTGCCCAGTCTGTCATCCATCTGAATGACAATGATCACGCTGCTGCTTGCTTCCGTAGCAGTATCCTGCTCAGTCTCATCGATGAGAAACTGAAGATTAGAGATACACCAGCAGCTGAACTTTTAGAGAAACTGAGGAACATCAAGTTCCTTCCATTCCTGACAAGACCAGCAGGGTTCTCTCTACCATGGTGTGGAAACAACTTCCCTCCAACAACTCTGTTCTGCGTTCAGGACCTCTTCACAACTGAACACCAGGACACAGTGTGTCTAATGAAACCAATCCTCAACGAGAATTCTCCATCGTTCAAAGGTTGTGGTGCAATGTCACTGGCTGTCAAAGACTGTCTTGGCTTAATAAGGAAGCCCTCAGTTGGACTGGTCATCAGCCAGCTCAAGAAACTGTCTCAGTCCTTTGACGGTGTCACACTGTATCAAGAAAACATAACGAATGCTTGTTACAAGTATCTTCATGAAGAAATGCTGCAGGATGAGAATGCTAAAGGGCAAATAACCGAGGAACTGACAGCGTTCAACTCCATCCTGGTGGAGAACACATACGTCAATCCTACCAAAGTTGCATTCCACTTGAACTTTGATGCAGCTCCGCATCTCTATCAGCTACCAAACAAATACAGAAACAGTTGTCGTGAGCTCTTCGAAAATGTCGGAGTACAGCCATGTTTTACTGTTGAGGATTTTGCAACAGTTCTTGAAAGTGTGAAGCAGGAATGTGGAAGACGGACACTCGCAGAGGACAACTTCCAGCTGTGTCGCAGGATTATAAGTGAAGGGATATGGAGCTTGATACGAGACAAGAACCAAGAATTCTGCCAGGCAAATTATGGTGAGATCATGTTACCCAACTCCAATCTAACACTCCAGACATCAAAATCACTATGCTACAACGACTGCCCTTGGATCAAAGTCAGAGACTCCACAGTGAAATACTGTCATGCAGATATTCCAAGAGAAGTTGCTGTGAAACTTGGAGCAGTTCCTAAACGACACAAAGCCCTGGAGAGATATGCCTCAAACGTCTGCTTCTCTCCTCTCGGCAGCGAGTTTGGACAGAAAGAAAAACTCACCAGCAGAATCAAAAGCATTCTGAATGCCTACCCATCAGAGAAGGAAATGTTGAAGGAGCTGCTTCAAAATGCAGATGATGCCAAAGCCACTGAAATTTACTTTGTTTTTGATCCACGGAAACACCCCACAGATCGAATCTTTGATGATAAGTGGATCCCAATGCAAGGCCCTGCACTCTGTGTTTACAACAACCAGCCCTTCACTGAGGATGATGTGAGAGGAATACAAAATCTTGGAAGAGGAACAAAAGAGGCCAATCCAGGCAAAACCGGACAGTATGGCATCGGATTTAACTCTGTCTATCACATCACTGACTGCCCGTCCTTCATCTCCAACAATGACATCCTGTGCATATTTGACCCTCATGCACAGTTTGCACCTGGGGCCACATCTGTGAGTCCTGGAAGAATGTTTCGTGACTTGGACTCTGACTTCAGGTCTCAGTTCTCAGATGTGTTAAACCTTTATCTGGGATACCATTTTAAGTTAGAACGCAGCACAATGTTCAGGTTCCCCATTCGCTCCAAAGATATGGCAAAGACCTCAGAGATCAGTTCAGTCCCTGCATCAGACAGGATGGTGCAAAACCTTCTGGACAAGCTGAAGACTGATGGTGCAGAGCTTCTGATGTTCCTCAACCACATGGAGAAGATCTCAATCTGTGAAATTAGCAATGCAGGTGAACTCAAGGTCCTCTACTCTGTGACTGCCAGAATATCAGATGGTGACAGGCTTAAACGCAAACAGTTTCATGCTTCAGTCATTGACAGTGTAACCAAGAAGAAGCAGCTCACTGCTATCCCTGTCCAACAGATCACCTACACCATGGACATTGAGGACACTGAAGGAAATATGACCACGTGGATGATCTGTAACCGTTCTGGCTTTCCCAACATTGAAAATGTCTCCAAAAGTGTGATTTCTGCTCACAAGAATGAAGACATTACTCTTTTTCCTCGCGGAGGGGTCGCAGCATGTGTGAGCCACAACTACAAAAAACCCCACCGAGCCTTCTGCTTTCTGCCTCTGTCACTGGAGACTGGCCTACCATTCCACGTCAATGGCCACTTTGCTCTAGACTCTGCTAGAAGAAATCTGTGGAGGGATGACAATGGAGTTGGAGTGAGGAGTGACTGGAACAATAACATGATGACATCACTAATAGCTCCTGCCTGCGTGGAGCTGCTGATCCAGCTTAAGCGTCGATACTTCCCAGGCCCTGATCCCACCATGACCGTACTCCAAGGAACTCCCCTTCATGCTGTCAAAGATACACTGCGGAAGTATCTTTTCTTCTTCCCAGCGAACAGACTTGATATACAGCCGGACTGGTACTGCTTTGTCAAAGCAGTGTACAACAGTATTCATGGTGACCTGAAGCGTCTTCTTCCTGTGGTCAGAGCAGCACAAAGTGACAACTCAGACATGCACACTGTCATTTACATCTCATGGGTGAATATGTCCACTCCGAACAAAGGGAGAGCCTTTTTTGACAATTTGCTACAGGACGAGCTTCAGCACATGAAGAACACAGAGTACAACATCACCTCCAGGAAGTCGGTGGCAGAAAATGTGTACAGGTTGAAAACATTGCTTCTCGATATTGGATTCAACCTGATCCACAGCTGTGATGAGACAGCCAATCTCTACCTCTGTCTGGAGGACGCAGGGATACCAGTGAGTTACGTGACACCAGAAGATGTTCGCAACTTTCTTCACACCTTTACATCACCGGACACATTGTGCCATGTTGGAAAACTCCCTTGCCGTCTCCAACAGTCCAACTTCAAGCTAGTTCATAACCTGAAGCTCCTGTTTGAGTACTGCCTCAAAGACATTGAAGTAAATGAAGTCTGCATTGAGGGTTTGCCCCTGTTGGTAACCATGGACAACATGCTGCAGGTGTTTGACACAAAGAGACCAAAGTTCCTGACGTCACATCACGAGCTGATCTCAACCAGGAAAGAACTGTTCATGAATTCTTTGTACCTCAGGTACAGCGACATCCTTTTGAAGGCAGGCGCAGCGAAGATCTTTGACATCAGCAGCTTTGGAGACCTGCTGGGCTCCATTCTTCCAAGAGAGTATCGAACAAGGATCCCTGTGAAATGGAAAGAAACCTTTGCAGGAGAGTCTTGGCTGAAGAACGTGTGGAACTTCATCAGTGAGAATATCACTGTGAAGGAGGATCCGACAGACACCAAGCCCAGTTTTGACACAATGATTGACATTCTGAAAGACTGGGCTTTGCTTCCTGGAATCAAATTCATGACAAGAGAGAAGATCGTTGTTCCTGAGCATGACGTCCTCATACCTCTGAGCCTGATGCAGATAGCCATCTTCCCACATGGCCAGAATGACAAAGTCTTCCACACCCTGATGAAAGCAGGGTGCATTCAGCTTGCAGTGCACAAGATCTGTGTCAAGGAGAACCCGATCATGACTTTTCTGGCTGAGCATACCGCAAACATCGACAGTCCATCAAGTGTTTTGAAAGCTGTGGAGTACATGATTCAGACGTCTGCGTTCAAAGCAGCAAATCTGACTGACAAAGACTTTGAGGCTCTTCTGTTGTATTTCAACTGCAACCTCGCAAGCCTTTCAACACAGGATGTACAGAGCCTAAAACTCCTGCCATGCTTTAAATCAGTGAGTGGGAAATACATCAGCATTGCAAGCTATGGAGCAAACTATGTGCTGACAAAGAGCATTCCAGCTGCAGACATTGACAAATGGGCTCACACGGCATCCTTTGCCTTCCTTGCTGACAATCCACAGCTCAAAGAGCTCTACACCTTTCTTGGCTGTTTGCCAATTGATGACACTGAAGTCTACCTTCAACATCTCCTGCCGAAATTTGACAGTTTCTCTCATGACGCCAAAGTTGAACACATTGTCTATTTGAAGGAGACACTCCTGTCAGGGGAAGAACCGTGCAAAATGAAAGATCAGATCTATGAGAAACTGGAGGGGCTGTCGTTCATCTACGACAAATCAAACAGACTCAGGCCAACCAAGTTCTTCTCTGACGAGACAGTGAAGGTATTCGAAGTTATGTTGCCAGCAAAGTCGTTCATTCCAAGTGACTTTTTCAAGAAAGTTGAGCAAGTGTCAAAACCAAAAAACGGAACATTGTCCCTCTCTTCATGGATAAACTTTCTGAGGAAAATTGGACTCAAGCACGAGGTGTCCCAGCAGCAAGTTCTCCAGTTTGCAAAAGAGGTCAGCATAAAAGCCCAGACAGAAAGCTGGACACAGGAAAAAGTGCAAGTCATTGTTGATGTTCTCCTGAACCATATTTTCAAAGAGAGAACAGACTTGTTTCAGGCTTCTTTCCTGAAAGAGCTTTCCATGATTTCCTTCCTGTGTCCCGAGAGAGCACCCAAAGAACTTGTCAAGCTGCATTCACAGTACCAAGAGATGAGTGGTACACTTCCTCTCATTCGTTTCAGTGGCTCTCAGGTCAATCCCAAATTCAAGCAAACAGATATTATCCACCTGCTCTGGACAGCCTGTCCAATTCTACCAGAGAAAGCTACACCATCAACAATGAAGGATCAGGAGGGGACCACTGTCACCGGCCAGGAACAACTGGACCAGGTTCTGAACATGTTAGGAGTCAGTCTGGACCCACCGCTAGAGAGAGTTATCAGCAACTGTAAGAACATATGCAACATTTCCAATCCAGATGATGAAATGGTGAAAACCAGGAACAAAGTTTTAAGGTCCACTTATGAGTTCCTCAATGCCGACAAGAGAGATTTCCGTCACCAGCTCCGTGGGGTGACCTTTGTCATGGTTGAAGACGGCTGGAAATTGCTCAAACCTGAAGAGGTCGTCATCAATTTGGACAACGAATCTGACTTCAAGCCCTACTTGTACAAACTGCCTCTCGAACTTGGCACCTTCCATCAACTCTTCAAACTCCTGGGTACAGAAGATGTTGTATCAACCAAACAGTACATTGAGGTGTTGTGGCGGATTTTCAGAAATTCCGAGGGCAAACAGCTTGACCCGAATGAAATGAGAACCGTGAAACGGGTTGTTTCAGGGTTGTTCAAGTCACTCCACAACGATCCTGTGGAAATCCGTAAAGAACTTGAAAATCTCAGAGATTTACTCTTTTATCTGCCGAGCCATGACGGCAGGTTAGCTAAATCAAACAGTTTAGTCTTTGACGATGCCCCACATTTCAAGAGCAGGATTCAGGGAAATGTTGGAGTTCAGATGCTTGTGGACATGAGCCAGTGCTACCTGGGGAAAGATCACGCGTTCCACACCAAGCTGATCATGCTACTCCCACAGAAACTAAGGCCCAGACTCTTAAGTAGCATCCTGGAAGAGCAGCTTGACGAGGACTCGCCAAGAATGTGTCAGTTTGGAGCTCTGTGCTCGCTGCAGGGCCGCCTCCAGCTGCTGCTGTCCTCAGAGCAGTTCATCACAGGGCTTATTCGAATCATGAAACACGAGAATGACAACGCGTACCTCGTGAACGAGGAAAAGGCCATTCGTCTGTGCAAAGCCCTTTGTGAAGGACTCAAAGTATCGTGTTTTGAGAAGCTTCAGACAACATTACGAGTGAAAGGATGTCCTCCCATCCCACACAGCCGCAGCGAAACACTCGCCTTCCTCAAGAGGTACGGAACAGCTGTGATTCACCTCTACATCCAGCATTCAGACAGCAAAGACATCAACTTCCTCCTGGCCCTGGCCATGACCTTAAAGTCTGCCACGGATAATTTGATCTCTGACACGTCCTATCTGATAGCCATGCTGGGCTGTAACGACATCTACAGAATCACAGAGAAGTTGGACAGCCTTGGTGTTAAATATGACGCCACCGAGCCTTCAAAACTTGAGCTACCCCTTCCAGGGACGCCCATACCGGCTGAGATACACCACACACTCCTTATGGATCCACTGAATGTTTTCTATCCCGGGGAGTACGTTGGTTACCTTGTCGACTCAGAGGGAGGTGACATATATGGGTCCTACCAGCCCACGTATACCTACGCCATCATCGTTCAGGAAGTGGAAAGAGAAGAGGAGGAGAACACACATTTTCTTGGGAAATGCTTTCAGATTGACATCGGATACAGCGAATACAAAATCGTCAGCTCCCTCGACTTGTACAAGTTCTCGAGACAAGATGAAAGCAGCCAAGCCCGAGACGCCAGCGCTCCATCGACTCCTACGAGTCCAGACTGTCGCTCTACTGGTCTGCGGACGGCTCACCCTCTTTTTACTGGCAAGGAAAACCTCAGACCCCCTCCTCAGAGACAATCGCCCAAAAAGATTAAGCTCAATGCGTTGCCTGAGATTCTGAAAGAAGTGACCTTAGTTATTGAGCAAGCTTGGCGGCTTCCTGAATCAGAGAGGAAGAAGATAATCAGACGATTGTATCTCAAGTGGCACCCGGACAAAAATGCAGAGAACCTGGACGTTGCCACCGAAGTCTTCAAGCACCTCCAGAACGAGATCAGCAGGATGGAGAAACAGACTCTGGCTGATCAGCAGAACACGGACAGAGCTTCCAGGAGAACCTTCTCCACATCATCAACCCGCTTCCAGTCCGAGAAGTTCTCCTTCCAAAGGTTTTATTCATCGTGGAACCAAGAGGCAACAAGCCACAAGTCGGAGCGCCAGCAGTTCAGGGAACATTACAGCTATGCAGGTTCATCCAACTCTCATCGCTTCTTCGTGCCCCCGACGTTCAAGACTGTCGGGAACCCTGTGGAAGCTCGGCGGTGGCTGAGGCAAGCCCGAGCCAACTATTCCGCTGCTCGCAACGACCTCCATAAGAACGCCAACGAGTGGGTTTGTTTCAAGTGCTACCTGGCCACAAAGCTGGCGCTGATCGCTGCCGACTACGCCGTGAGAGGAAAGTCCGACAAAGACGTGAAACCCACCGCTCTGGCCCAGAAGGTGGAGGAGCACAGCACCCAGCTGACCGGTCTGGCCAACGACGTCCAGATCCTGGAGGGATACGGCGTGGACAGCTTGAGAACTCGCTATCCGGACCTCCTGCCTTTTCCACAGATTCCCAACGACAGATACACGTCGGAGGTGGCCATGAGAGTGATGGAGTGTACGGCCAGGATCATCATCAAGCTTGAAACCTTTGTGCAGCAAAAAATCTAAGACAGTGATAGCACTGTATGCAAGGAACCTCTGTGGAGAAGAGGTGCACTACACATCATGTGTCTCTTAGAGTCTGAAATGTCCAGCTGGCAGCTTGTGTACATATGCCGTTCTTCATCCCTGCGACGATGGTTCTGATTCAGCTGTTACATCATCAGTTCACTGCTGTACATACGACTGGCTCAGCAATATGTTTGTTTACCAAAGTCCCCATTAAGTACTTTCTCTGAGTTCTATTTAAAGAAATATCTATGCTGCTTTTTTTACTTTATCTTTTATAAATCATATATATATAAATATATAAATATATTTTCTTGCTAAAGAAAACCAGTCGAGTGTACTTAATGGTTGCGCTAGTAATGAAATGATAAAGCAACTAACAGTCAATCCCGCAATTACTGTCATGCAACATGTCCCACGTGCAAGGCCAGGAAACACAGTCATGTTTTTATATTTTATATCATTTCTGTACATTTGTACATTTTCTGTAACATAGCCGATTGTTTGTGGACAAGGCACTTCTTTTTTTCTTAACTCATGAATTTGCACTTGCACTTCACTGAGATTTCAGTGTCTATCACTGTTAGATGTTTTTAAATGATTTGTTCTAGCTGTGTAAATATATGTTCTAATCCCAACAGTAGCCTTCGGTGACTGTTTAGCACTTTTGCACCACTGGGTTTTAAAGGTGTGACGGGTGCAGCTCAGCTTTCACTCAATCCAATATTTAATTTTTCATTTGAGCCATGATTGAGAATATCGAGTAGGACAATGTGATAATGAGCCATATATATAAGTATACAAATTAGGGGTGTAACGATATGTCGTGCCATGATATATCGCGATACAAAAACATGACGATACGTGTCGGTATGGTGAAAATCTGTACAGCGATGTCTGATAGGTCATATTTCTCTAGTCCAGGGGTGCACTTGCAACGTCTTGCACACACACACACACAGAGGCACCCACGCACACACATGGTACAATTACCATCCACACCAAAAGCGCCCGTAGCCCAGTTAAGGGTGCACACGCAGTTGGTCTACACATCCCACCTCTGACACCACATGTAGCGGGGGGTTTGAGAGAGAGAGACAGACAGACAGAGAGACAGAGACACACACCTGAAAGTTCCATTGACTTGCATTGAATTCAAAATGGCGGCCTCAATAAGAGGCAGGTGTATGTCAGTATGTCGCGCTCTTTTACGGCTAGATGTGGCAAAAAGTCACACATTGACCCTTTAAAAAAATGTCGCTATCTTATCGTATCGTTATCACGACCTCCATATCGTGTATCGTACCGCATCGTGAGATGAGTGTATCGTTACACTCCTAATTAATATAAACACTATACCACGGGCACAACACCTTAACATGGTCACTTTTGTCAGCATGAAAACATTTTCATACTAATCTTTGTTTTATTGAACTTTGATTAAAAGGACTCGACGCACACTGACCACAGACTGTAAGTGTCTATTATGAAATATTCATTTTCAATGTGTCTTTGTTTTTGTTATCACATGTCAAAGGGGAGGGGCCTCAGCTGAGGGTCTCTCCTTGAATAAACCACCTTGGAGTAACTTGTGCTATCATACATGTTAATGTGCCATAGGACGTTCTAACAAATACATGGTGTGAGTTTTTGTTTGTAGCGTTATAAAAGAAGGGACGATTAAAAAAGGAAATGTTGTCTGTGTATGATCATCAATTATTTTGTAACTTTAACTTTTTTAATCTTGCAATTTAAGCAACACGTCTATTTTCTGCAGAGGCAGATACTTAGACAAAGAATTATAATGTGATGCATTAGTGACAATGACATAAGGATCTGTTGGATAAAGTTATGGAAAGTTTAGTGTGAATTTACAAAGTAAATTTTACTTGCGACATTGTTATGTTTTGAAATACAAAAAATATATGTCTGTAATGATTAAAATGTGAAGCATTTTTAACTTATTGATCATTGATAAGTGAAATGATCAATGTTTACACGCTTTTACATACAACATTTTTTATATCTATCATAAAAAATGTGACTGTTAAAACGACCATATTTGTTGGTAGCAGATAATGTCCACTAGAGTGCAGCAGAGAGACAATGTTGGGAATTTGAGCAAGTAGTAGAAATGAATGATAATATTCTCTGTCGTTTGGTGTTCTAAAGAAATAAGAGTCACTGTAGAAGAATATCTTGTTTATTCAACTTAGAGGATCAATAAATACAATAATATGTGACTCGCTTTATCAAAATATGTCAGAACAGATAACATGACATGATGCTACAAACTGACATGTAACATAAACCAATGCTAAGTTAAATGTGGCTTTCTGACCATGTTGACCTGCAAAATTCAAATGATTCTTTGTATTTTATAATTAATTCATAAACCTGTGCCTTCAACAGAGCTGCTCTGTGTTTATTAAACCCGATTATGAAGTTTGTGTTGAAGCTAAAACACAATTACATGTATGTGAAGGCCTAAAAAAACAACAGAACATACATGAACTGTGAAAAACACACAACACGCAAACACAATAGCACACCAATAACACTTTGTGGCACTTGATGTATCTTTAACCTCATGAGACAATTTAAACAAAACAAGAAATGAATCTGTCGCTCTAAAATTTGGGAGAAATGTCTTGATATTAAAGGTGCAGTGAGTAAGATTTGACAAAATGATTATCTTTAATGATGCATACGTTTAAAATGCCCTTGGTGGAGGATACTGTGAATTTATACGTGAGGCGTCCATGTTGCGCAATCCCACACTGTACCTTTAATTAATGACATCTCACAATCAGCACGTTTGTATAACAATGACAGAAATGTAAAAAATACCCAATATATATATGTATATATATATATATATATATACCAGCATTTCTTAAGTTAAATAAAAACATGCTAAACACATAAATAGGACAGACACAGCGAGGGCACATGTGAAACACTCCTGAGCCCCTGACATGTGTCTCTTTCACTTATTGCACCACGAGTTATTAATATTGCATAGGATGTAAGCTGTTTCCAGCTCCTCTGCCCAGCCATGATTGTGTGTGTGTGGAACTCCTTCACCTCCATGACGCTCTGACACGCTTCCCTTTGCTTCTGAGCGCCACTTCTTTTTCAGCTGAAGAGTGAGAATGTCGCCAAATGTGACGACTGTGTTTCGCCGGCAGGCATTCCCTCTCCGTACAGGCCTCCTCCTCCTCCTCCTCCTCCTCCTCCTCCTCCTCCGTCTTCCTCTGGGACCAGAGAAGATTCAAGAACCTCACGGAACCCTCTGCTTCGAGCCGCTCGCCTCCCAGAGGACGGAGCGACGTGAGCGTCACTAACACTCCTGCTTCTCGCTGCACGTGGAGATGACCTCGGCCTTGGACAGGAAGAGCTTGCCGCTGGGACAGACGCAGACCTCGTACAGACCCTGGGTGTTTCCGGAGACTCCGCCCTCGCTCAGGGGGAGGCTGGGCATCCGCACCGTCTCTGCATCCAGCACCAGCTGCTCATGGGAACGCGGGCAGAGGGAGCACGAGGTCAACAAGACCGTGTTACACTGTGTGGGTCTTCGGCGAATGTTGACCAAATCCTACACTGCGGGTGTTTATGAGCAGAAGGGGAGGAGCCTATCTAAGTGCGTTTCTTACCAGTCCCACGCTGGACTGCAGAATAACATCCATGTTGGAGGAGACTTCGATGTTTCCAGCCAGAGCTTTGATGTGAACTCCTTTAGGGGCATCGATGCTGAGCGAGCGAGTGGGAGACTCCAACCTGAACAAACAACCGCTTATTCAAATGTTTACGTGTATATTTGTGTATTTCATTTTGTTCTGTAGCGAAGGTGAGAAGGTGAACTTTATGACCTCACAGGTCTCCAGCATCACGGCTGACATCCTCACCTCAGGTCTTTGAAGAGCTCTGACCTCAGCTGAGGGGTCTCCACTGAGTGCTGGAACAGCGCCCCCTCTGGACCTGCAAGGAAATAACATGATTCGTCATGTTTCAGACCCTGATGAGGTCACATGACCTGATGTACACACATCCACTGAGGTTACAGCCAAGGTCATATGCAACACATGACATGACATGAACCCATGACCTACTGAGGCTGTTTCTGCCCCAGGACTTTATTCAGTCAACACATCCCCTTCTTCTTCCTCCTCTTCTTCCTCTGCTGCTGCTGCTGCCCTGTGTGTAGCAGCAGCAGCAGCAGCAGCACAGGCCCTGAGCTTAATGAAGCCATCAGCTGACATCATCATTAATCAGCCATCACATTGTGTGGTCACCGACCCCTAACATCATCATCGTCATCTTCTTCATCTTCATTAGCACGCACGCACACACACACTCACACACACACACACACACACACACACACACACACACAGAGATAATGGAAACCCAGCCATAGTTACACATTTAATGAAGAACTGTGTTGCTGTCGAGTCAAGTAAATTCAACTGACCTAAAATCAAGCTGACTTAATTTGAATAAGTACATTTGCCAAAACAGATTCAATTAAATTGACATGACATGACAAGTTAATTCAGTGACTTGACCCAATTTAATTGAATATTCCAACTAAATAAATGAAACTTAATTGACCTAATTTAGAATAATTCAACATAATAGCATGAAGTCAGCTGGACTGACCTACTTTGTGATGTATTTCATTAAATAAATAAAGAACACTACAATAGATACAATTGCTAAAATACTTAGAATCAATTGAGTGAACTAAAAGAATTAATAACTTTAATTTTATTTCATATAATATAATATAATATAATATAATATAATATAATATAATGTAATATAACTAGAGCTGCAGCAAACAATTATTTTTGTAATCGATTAATCTATTGGTTATTTTCTTCGATTCAATTAAACAATTATTTGAATAGGCTGAGAAA
>JAFBJT010106205.1:100268-110268 GCA_016785325.1 Chascanopsetta lugubris
TCCACTCATGAGTTCACGAGTCAGTAAACATTTGTTTTGATGAGTTTCCACAAAGGCAGGTTTCACAGTCAATCAGTGTTTACATCACTATTGATCTGTAATCAACACCTGAAGAAGAGGTACTTCAAATCGATCTTATTCATCTTCAACAAAGCAGATAAACCTGAACATTCAGCTGATACCGACACAGCTGTGACGTCACACAGCTTCAGGTACCGGTGCCGGACTCACCTGTCTGAAGCCGAACTTCTGTCCCGCGTCCAGGGGATCCATGATCCACAGGTTCGATCCCCTCCGGTGGTTCCGGCTCGTTAACCGCGGTTCGTTTGTTTGACTCACACCGCGGAGCCGCCAGCCGCCATCCGGGGCAGCGACGCGCAGGTGAACGGGAGCGGCAGGTGATCAGGTGTCTCTCCTCCCTCTCGAAACGGAGCGACGCCGCGCGGGTAAAAAGTTTAACTTTGATCCGAGCGACAGGTTTATGAGTCCGGGTGGAGGTACCGGCGGCGGGTCGGTGTCAGGGCGGGACGGACCGGTGCGGAACCGGAAGCGGAGAAGTTTCGGTTCAACAACAAAGAGAGAGAGGGAGCGAGAGAGGGAAAGAGAGAGAGGCACCTGCAGACCGGAAGCAGGAAACAGCTGCGGGCCACAGGTGGAGACAGAAAGCGGAAGGAGCTCGGCCCCTGAAGCTGGACACCGGAGACCGGGGACTTCCCATGATGCACCGCAGCCGAAACCGGCCCAGACTTTTCATCAATGGAAGTGAAACAGAAGAAGACACGTTTAAAAAAAAAGATGTTTAAAAGAAAATAATAAAACATATTTATTGTGTTTTTGCCTTTTTTCAGTAAAAACAAAAAACAAAATAGAAAATAAAAAATACATAAATAAATATGAGAAAATATAATATAAATCAACCAAATCAAAATGGATGTACTTTATACATTTGCTATTGTTTAAGTTAAGATTTAGACTTTAAAATAATTATTTTCCACAAAATTAAAATCAAATAAACAAAACAGGAAAAAATCATTTTCAAAATAAAACATTCGAATCATTTTACTGGTTCAGCTCTAAATCTGTGGATTATTAATTTACTTCACAATAATAATCAATAAAACTGCATTAACCATTTAATTGTTCAGCATAATAAATCAATATAATTCATTTTTTTGAAATGATCATGGGTGAGTAAACACCATGTGATTGACAGAAGAAAGCTCCGCCCACATGTGCTCTGGTTTCCGTTGTCTTTATTAGTGGAATGGAATAATACACCTCTGTGCTTTAATGCTGTTTTCTCCTTCACTCACCTTCAGTGTGAGACTGAACATCACCCACCATCTCTCTCTGAAGAGCTGCTTCCTGTTTCCTGTTTCCTGTTTCCTGTTCACAACAACAACAAAGAGTACATCCGTGTGCTCTGTCACGTTGGCCGGGAATCAAACCTGTGACCTTTAGTTGCTAAACTGACGAGCAACAACCGGCGTTTCAGACAAACAGGCATGTTTACAGTGCAGGATTTTCAAAATAAAAGCAGCTGATTGACCGATAAAGAGAAACAACCACATGTATCATCACATGATACGCGGATAAATTGGGATTGGACAAAATGTCAGATCACGAATAAACAACATGCTCATTAATACAAAAATAAATAAAGATCAATAAAAAGGTCAATAATCAAACAGAACGTTGTTTGACAAACATCAGAAAACACTCAGTAGAGTCGTGGTTACCGTGGTTACCGTGGTTACCGTGGTTACCAGCAAACCTCATGCTCCACTCATTCGCCACATGTTAACTTGAAAGTCACCTTCCTGAAAACCCCAGCCAATCAGGGGCAGGCTGAGGGGGGCGGGGCTTAACCCCAGCAACTGAAGCAGCACATTCAACTCAAACTGATCAGCAGGTTAATTTGAAGCGAATGAAATGAAAAGTCAGTTTGGTGATTAAAGGGAATGAGTTATCATCCGATACCGATCATTAAAAAACGGATATTAATTAGGGAGGAGAATTAAATCAATTAAAATTAATTCAAGGTTACAGAGGAAATGAATGATGTAAACTCAAAGTCACTCTATTCTATTTTCAACCCTGAAGATGAGTCACATTCAAAGTAGTTCAATGTTGTAAACAAATAAGGTCTGTCAAACAGGATGTGAGATGGCATTTCAAAATAAAACCACTTGATAAACCAGAGCTGCATTTAAAGCTCTAATTCTGAGAATTGTTGAACCTGGAAATGTGAGTTGCTCTTTTTTGTTTTGTATTTTATTTTCATTATTTGTGTCTTTACAAACTTGGCTACTGAAAATCAACAGGGCGGACGAGTCGGGATTCGAACTACCGACTTTTCAAACAGGCAACGACTCTCTCCAGGTTGACAGTGACAGAGCTCCTGAAGAATAAGTTCGACCTTGAGTTCAGATCATTGAAATGACTTCATCAATAAAACGAGACCTGACAGAAAATCAACATCCAATGAGATCAGCTGAAAACACGAGGCCTGAGATTCACTTCCTGTTTAGCTTCGTCTTCGCTTGGACGACCACGCTCTTTTCAATGCAGTACTGGAGTCATCCACCGGGGGCTGACACCAAAGAGAGGCTCCTGACCTCTGCCTTCTGTTGCCGTCTCACTCCCCCTGGTGTTCGTGTCGGTGTTGCATCTAATTTGTGAAGACGTGTTCTGGAGACGAAGTGTGGCGCTAACGTAAAAAACGGTTGATTCGCGGTCGCAGAGAGAAAATGGCGGCATGTTCAGTCTCCTTCCTGTCGTCTGACTTCAAAGAGAAAACAGATAAAATACCTATAACGGTATCCATGCATATTTGTGACGGCTCTTCTTACAAACACACACACACACACACACACATACACACACACGCTCGCTCGCTCGCTCTCACACACACATTGCATTCTGGCGAGGAACATGCCTGAATGAGTTTTTATTTTATCTCTGAAATTCTTCAATAATTCTTAGCTCGGTCTAACGTACACGTCTCTGTGGTGCAAACACTCGTCGTTGAAAAGTTCGGGGGCGGGGCTTCGATGAGGAAACGAGACAAACCAAAAGAAGTCGTCATGCAAAAGAACGGATGATGAATTTTTTTTTAATCCCCCCGTTTGTGTCGTGTTGTATTTTTTTCTTTTCGTCTGATCCGGTTGATAAATTGATCAGAAGTGCTACTTCTACTGTACGAGGCTCATGCACGGAGGAAACGCCCTCACTTCCTGTTTCCTCCATCTTTTTTCTGTTTTTTATATATGTTTTTTTTTTCGTTTAAAGGTTTCGGGGGATTCGATTGGAAGATGCAGGTGAACGTTTATGATACAAAATATGTTACAGTATGTACGTCTTCGTCTCCTCGGGCTCTCACACACTCACACTTACCTCAAATGGGCGGAGACAAAGTTTCACCTGAGCGCTCACGCGTGTGCGATGGCGTGCGCGAACATCTCGCCCTTTTCAGAACGTTGATACAATAGTTTCA
Organism: Chascanopsetta lugubris; assembly: GCA_016785325.1. NCBI lineage: Eukaryota > Metazoa > Chordata > Actinopteri > Pleuronectiformes > Bothidae > Chascanopsetta > Chascanopsetta lugubris. The sequence continues at coordinate 103,765 of JAFBJT010106205.1, forward strand.
AAGACAAACTTCATTTGGGTTTGATTTTTTAGATAAACTTTAAGTTTCATCTTTTTTTTCATAAACGTGACTATTTGGACGTCATTCCATCTTTCACCAGCAGGTGGCAGCACTGTGTGAGAACATAGATCCATACTTGAACTGGTCAGTGTTTGTTTTAAATGTTGTCAACACGGATATTTAGTTTCGGGCCTTTGGGTCCACGAGACAGCAGCATCTTTCAGGGGGCAGAAAAGGAACAGCGCCACCTGCTGACCTGGCGTATGTACTGCAGCTTTTTCACTAGAGTTCTACATGTCAGTATGGATTCAGATGTTTCTGAATACGGTGAATACATTTGGAAATGAATGAATGAAATTATGAATGAAATAAATTCTTGACATGCTCTGTTGCTAGGTAACATCCAGACGGGCTGCGCGGGTTCGTGATGAAGTTCACAGCTACACTGACAATTGAATCGTCGGTGCCCGTTGGGTGGGTATGAGTCTGAGTTTGTTTGAAATTGGTTGCCATGGTAACATCATCAAGGCAATGCAACCAGCACTGTCTCTACTTCCTGTGACTGGTCCGAGACTTCCTGTTTTGGTCAGACAGACTCAGTCCAAACCCTGTTTTAGTTTTGTAATAAAAGGAAACAGAAAGTGCTGCAGTTTAAATTCTATTGAATTGAACAGAGTATGACGCATGTCATTTAGTCTCCAGTAGGTGGTGTCATATCCTCTCTGTGCATCGACCACTGCTCTGGTCATTTACGGAGTTAAAAGTAGGTTTTTAATGTATGTTTTTTATAGAAGTACATGAAGGTGTCAGACTCGTCCTGTATCACAGAAAAACACTGTGTTTTTTTCCTGAGGGCCCCCTGGTGGTGAAAGCGACACATTGCAACGTGCTGAAAAGGTGCGAGTCCTCCCCATCGGGACCAACGTGAGCGCCGGGCGCCTCCTTCCTCTCCTCCATCAGGTCTATTGCAGAATACTGGTTCACATACAAATGAAGTTTCTTAGTTGCTTTACATTTTGTTTCCCTGCGTTAACGACACACACATTATTATTACTCTTATTATTAGTTTTTCCAGTGATGCTATTTTTCCTGCTTCTTTGTTATTGTTGCATATTTTTGAAAAGTAAAAGGCTTTCGTTCCCGATCGGGGACCTGGACCGGTTCACACCAGATCCGGACCAGTCGATCCACTTCGTCTCAGAGCGGTTCAGACCGGGTGAGACCAGCACGGATCAGATGAACCCGGTTCGGTCCCTCATGGAACCAGGAAGTTGACCTGAAGTGACCTCATCCCTGATCCTCACAACAAGTCGTTGGGGTTAGAACCTAAAACCTTTAGCGAGATCCAGTCCGGAGCTGACAGGAAGTTAAACTGACTGGCGCCAAATTCCGTCTGAGGTTTTTTCCCGCCAACGTCTTAAATCTTGAAAATACTAATAACTGTTTATTTTCCAGGTTCATTTCAGGCTCAGCGACAGAACCAGTAACGTCCCTCCTGCGGGTTCGGTTTGAAGTGGGCGGGACCACGTGACCCCGCCCCCCACCACCAGGAGCAGGAAGCCGTGTTCTCCGATGGATGAAACGTTTGTGATGGTCATGAGGTCAAAAGGTCAGAGTTGTGCGGGGGTCGAGCCGGGTCACGAGGGGGCGAGTCTTCGGATTCAACGATTGTGCATTGATGTCCCATCGGACGCCATTTTGTGTCAGTTTCGCCATTTTGTTTCCGTTCAAATCCGCAAAATGGTGAGAGGAAGTGGAAGCGGTTTCCAAAGCCTCGGTCTGCGGCGTACTCTCCGTCCCTCAGCTAGCAGCGCCCCCCACAGGTCAGGGTCAGAGGGTCAGGGGGGATCTTTAATGTCCACGGGTTCAGGGGGCGGGCGGGGCGGCGGCGGCGGCGGCGGCGGCGGCGGCGGCGAGGAGGAGTGAGTCGAGGGCAGGTGGAGGTGGCAGGCTGAGGTCGGAGGTTATAAGGAGGAGACTTTGACGGTCTCGTGGGTGTAGGCGGTGGCGCGGGTGTTGCGCAGGATGCCGGGGATGGGGGCGGGCGACGGGGGCAGGCTCTCGTCGGGCGTGTTGGCGGGCGGCGTGGGGATGCTGATGATGGCGGCGGTGAAATCCTGTTCCCCACAGTTGAGCTTCAGGTTTTCGGTCTGAGCGTTAAGACTGGAACGACTGAGGAGGAGAGACACAGGGTTAACTTCACTACTGTCTCTACTTGGTCAGGAGGTTTCCATGGTAACACTGGATATAAGATGTTATCACCATATATGGTCATTGATCGTTTCCATGGTAACACTGGATATAAGATGTTATCACCATGTATGGTCATTGATCGTTTCCATGGTAACACTGGATATAAGATGTTATCACCATATATGGTCATTGATCGTTTCCATGGTAACACTGGATATAAGATGTTATCACCATATATGGTCATTGATCGTTTCCATGGTAACACTGGATATAAGATGTTATCACCATATATGGTCATTGATCGTTTCCATGGTAACACTGGATATAAGATGTTATCACCATATATGGTCATTGATCGTTTCCATGGTAACACTGGATATAAGATGTTATCACCATATATGGTCATTGATCGTTTCCATGGTAACACTGGATATAAGATGTTATCACCATATATGGTCATTGATCGTTTCCATGGTAACACTGGATATAAGATGTTATCACCATATATGGTCATTGATCGTTTCCATGGTAACACTGGTGTGTGTGTGTGTGTGTGTGTGTGAGTGAGTGTGTGTGTGTGAAAGGGAAAGAGGGAGAGAGAGGGGTAGAGAATAATATTGTAAACATGTACTTACCACCGAATTAAATGTCAGATTTGTTCAATCATCTCTTTGTAGTCATTCATTTTTCACTTTAATGAGATGAAATGTATAAAGATAATGTTATAAGAACAAAATTGAGAGAAAAAGATAGATATTTTTTCTCTTGATTTTGTTATATATAAATGCTTATCAACCTCAGTTAAAATCGTCCATATATTTGATTAACACGATGACCCTTGACCCTCAAAACGCTTGTTGAAAGTATCTTGCACATTTTGACTGTGCACAATTTTGGTCTTTCCTTGATTAACCATTAAAGGTGCAGTGTGTAAGATTTGGTGACATCTAGAGGTGAAGTTGCATGTTTTATCCATCACCTCGCCCTCACCCTTCTGAACATGCAGGAGAACATGTGGTAGACTTCAGTTGTTATGAAAACTCAAAAGATGTTTGTTTGTTAGCTGTGTCCTCTATATAGGGGCTACTGTAAATACATGGCAGTCCCTGTAGAGAGGACTCACTACTCATGCAAATATACATTAAAGGGCTCATTTAAGATTAATGGGGAAAACTATGTATGTAAAATATCAGTAGGTAATTGTCTTGTAATATTTTACAATTTTTATTTATTTTTATTTATGTAAGTGACAAAAATCTTACACACTGCACCTTTAACTGATCATGATGAATATTTTTTTCCCTGCAATCATACTTTGATCTTAGTACCTCATATAAATCCAAGCTGTATATTGTAATCATCAGCCCCAAAAGACATTTGACCTAAATTCAACCTTATTGTCATGATATTCAGGGAATATAATAATATTCTATATTCCTGTATTATCACCATTTCTTCCCCAGTCATAAAGTGAATTTACACCAAAAATCAGACTACGGACTTATATAGATAATTAGACCTGAAGCAGAAAGTCCAACTCCACTTGTAATTTGCATATCCATATGGATATTTTCATGTTCATGCAAATGGAATTAGAGACTAGAAAATAACTCTAATTAAAAAGAAAAATGAAAGTGCTGTAAACTTTAAAAGTAGAATTAACAGACAGACTTCTGTTTTTTTAAAGGCACTGAAATTAGGACAAAAGGATTTAATAAAAAAATAGTTTGAGGAAAATAAGACTGTCGATCACAACAGGAGAAGGTCAAAGTTAAGCCTTGGTCACTAATAGGGATATATATATATATCCGACAGTGAAAAACCTCAGTCCACAGCCATATTACACAATCTGCTATATCCTGAAATAATCGTACATGTCATCTGTGTGAAGCAGCTACCAGCTGTGTTGGGGCACAGCCACCTGACCTCCACCACATCAGACATGTACTGCACCACAGTGAATGTCTGGAGGTGAAGCTCTGAGGAGAGATGGCTGCTTGTGTCACAGCCTCTAAGGGACAAATCCACAGTCTATTATGAAAAAGAAGGACGGACAGACAATAAGATGGATTTTATTAAAGACAAATAAAGATATGCTCGGAGACAACAGGCCGTCAGACTCAATTTACTCCTTATTACTTTTTACTTCTTATTAAAAAAATAATAAACAAAAATAAAAAGATTTCTATCAACATGATTATGAGATGTTTCTTAACTCTCTTAACTCTAAAAAATAAAATCTTTAATGACAGGTCTAGACGACTCGAGAATTCAGAGAAAGAAACTAATATTAAAGGTTAGAACATTATTATTTTTTTGTTATTATTTAAGGAGACTTTTGGGACATCCAAGCATAACAACAGACTGGATGAATAAATCTAGGAACTACTTTTTTATACTGTATGTATTCACGATTTTATTTTATTTGTTATTATATAAGTTTTATGATTATTTATTTTTTATTTGTAAAGCTCAAAGGAAATTGAAAGGAAAATGTCTTTACTTACACATATGATTGAAACATAAGGACAAAAATCCAACATCTAAGCTTAAATGAGAATGTTTCCTCTTGATGGTATTGGTGTGTGCGTGTGCGTGCGTGTGCGTGCGTGTGCGTGCGTGTGCATGCGTGCGTGCGTTACATGTTATGATGGTTATTTTCAGTGTTGTTGCATGTATTTGGAGATTGGCTCCACTTGTTTCTCTGTGAAGTGAGGGGAAATTGATTTCAAGGGAATTCCGTGAAGGGTCATTGGGTCAGTCTGATTTTACAAAGGAAGAAGAAACCATGTGTGAAGTTTAGACAAACAGCAGCGCCATGGTGTAGGACTCCTGTTGTGATGGTGGACGGAACAGGAATGGGAGTGACTGAACTCTCCGTGGATCGTGGCCGTGGATGGTGGTGGATCCACAGATCAAGATGTTGTGGCAGCTGCTCGCGATCTTTGACCTCAAATGGACTTATTGCCGTTGCCTGTTTCAATGCGACATCCTTGCTGAGGGTCTGAGGACGTTACTCACCCTTTGAGAACATTTTAATAGATTCATTCATTCATTCAGTGTTTTCCCCCTGCAATCTACCCAGTCAAGCTTGTCTCCATGATAGCACATAATGGCTGTGACTCACAATCAGGTTAGTTGATGCAACCTCACCGTGCTGACACGATGAAGAGTGGAGATGCGCTGCAGCCTCTGCAGATGTCAGAGTATTTGGCTCTTCATCTAATATCACCGAAGCACCCAGTAGCATGCTCCCATGCAGGACCAAAGCAGAAATAAATGAACTAAGTGTGTTATCCTCTCCCAGGCTAATTGAATTGAAGGTTCTGTATATTTGCTGTTCCATACACAAGGACGTCAGGTACCTGAGGGGAGGCGTTTGTGGTGATGGAAGGGAAGGTGATCAGTGCACCATGACACGGAGCGCCATGCTTTTAGAGGGAAGAGAATGAGGTGATTGGATTGGTTATGTCTTAAACCTCAGTAGCCGATAATGTATTCCACCTAATCCAACTCCAACTGGGTTAAGGAATGAATGCAGTCAATGGAGGGGCCCTTAGAAATCTAGTTATACAGATGTGTTTGTGTTTCCCACTGTGTTTCCTATGCTTCACCCAGCATTCTGCTGATGTGCAGAATACTGATGAACAAAGGCAGATCAATGGGATTTCATTACTAAGACACAAATACATTTAAAGGTGCAGAGGGTAATATTTTGGTCATATTTGTCACTTATGAAAATATTACTAAACAATTACATACTGACATTTTTATGAATGTGTAATCGCCTAGATGAATTTCTTTTCCCATTAACCCAAAGAATCTCATTGATGTCAGTTTACCCAAGGAGTGGGTGTTCTCTTTGGGGGCTGCCATGTTTTTACAGTAGCCCTGAGTGGACATACTAACCACCTTTTCTGTTTTAATGACAACTGAGGGTGATGGATACAACATGCAACTTTATCGCTTGATGTCACCAAATCTTACACACTGTACCTTTAATGAACTTCTTTCTTTGATTATCTTGACTTAAAGTGAATGACTCATTTTACAGAGAGGGGCTACAAAGCCCAATAATACATTCAAGTTCAATAACTGGCTTTGTGTCCCTCAGTGAGTGCAACTCAACCATCATCATATATTAAGTTAAAGCTGCAGTGTGTGACATTTTGGTCAATTTCTGTCACTATATCTGTAGAAATAGAATTATAAAACAATTAAAAATGGACATTTTTACAACAGTATAATCACGACTTGCATTTTAAATTACCCTTAAATGAGCCCTTTAATTTATATTTACATCAGGAGGGG
>JAFBJT010106205.1:113687-149644 GCA_016785325.1 Chascanopsetta lugubris
CAGTGGCCTCCTGCTGAGTGTGTCAAACTAAAAAATCTCTCTGAACTCAGAATTAACAGCATCTCCGTATCGCTCCCTGTTCCTTCGCTCCGCACCTCCGCGCCTTCTTTTCTCCTTTCCCACAGTCCTCTCTGTCCACCTCTCCTCTCCTATCGTTTTCCATATTACTCCACCTGTTTTATCCCGCTCTGTTCCTCCTCACCTCTGTCTGTCCTTTATTTGTGAGTAGAATATTTTTAATTACCCCCCCCCCCCCCCCCCCACCTCCACCTCCATTTTGTGTTTTTTTGGTCTCTTTCCTATGGAATTCAGATGGATTGATGGATGAATGAATGGATGGATTCAGACAGGTGTTTCACAGTATAACATAAAAATATATGTTATGGACTTAAGAGAAGGAGGAGGGGCAGAATAAACCTATGTACATTTTGTGAGGTTGTTGCTTGGTTTCATTGTGTCTCCTTTTTTTTACATTTTACATTTCGATTGTGTAAGATTTGGTGTCGAGTGGTGGAGTTGCATGTTGTATCCATCACCTCACCCAACCCTTCTGAGCATGAAGGAGAACCTATGGTCGACTTCAGTTGTCATTAAAGCTCAAAAGTGTTTAGTATGTCCACTCTGGGCTACTGTAAAAACATGGCAGCCCCCACAGAGAGGACCTGCTCCTCATGTATTTATACATTAACAGGCTCAGTTAAGGTTCATGGAAAAGTTTAGTTGATCATGGAAATCTCAGTATGTCATTGTTTTGTTGCATTTTTTTCTACCAATAGAAGTGACAGAATTAATTGAAATACACACACTGCACCTTTAAGGTACCTATTAGACCTTAGTGTAGGTATGTGCTCTACTACTCTAGTTAAAGGTGTTATGGTTCTGGTCTGACTGTCTCAGCTCTACAATCTGAAAGTAAAAGACCTGCAGGAACACATGCTGTCTATGTGTATGACATCACTAACTCTCCTTATTGGACATGACATCATTGCTTCCAGAGTAAAGCGATGATGTCATGGTCTAGTTGGTATTTTGGAAAACATTCAAGCAAATCATTTTTACGGAGAAGAATGTAATGATTTTGCATGGTTTCACAGCTCTCCTCAGTGTTTGTTTTCCTTTGCCATCGCCTCATTGAGTTTCATTTGTATTGGGTCAATAGAACAGTGTAAGACATTGTTCCCTCATTCTTTCTCCTGCATGTTCCTTGTTAAAGTTTGTAGTTTTTGTTCTAATAGCTATTCAATATATGATAGAAGAAGTATTTGAATAATTCTCACCAGTGGTATTTTCTGTGAAAGACTGACAAACACTTTATAATGTGGGAGATTCTAAGTGAACTCTTTTCACTGTCTCTTTTCTTCCTTCCTTTAACATAGTTCATACTTTGTTAAGTAGTTGAGGAGTGACATTTAGAAACGTTACATAATGTATCTATCCCACCTTTTCTTCTGCTTATCCATTTTATCGTTCTCCCCGCACAAGTTTATTTTTTTTCTTTTCAAATCCCTTTTCTTGTCCAGGTCCATCAGTTATTACCTCACACAACCGTCCTTTCTCTCTCCTTTGTAGCTCTTCTTATATTCTTATTCTTCTCATTTTGTTGCCATGCCAACCTGTTCCTGTATGTCCTCACTTGCCCTGGTGTCATCAGTTGTATAGGCACTTACTGCAACATGTGACAGCAAATATATCTAAAATATCCACTTGTGATAGAAGGGGGATAGGAATGACATAAAGAAACATAAGTGCAGTTATTTTCTCCCTTTAAAGGTGCAGTCTGTAAGATTTCGGTCATTGTTGTCACTTCTAAAAACAATTACTAAACAATTGCACACTGACATTTTCATGGATTTATAATCGTCTACATGTTTCTTTTTATTTTACCTTAGCCTTAAATGGGCCCGCTAATATATATTTACATGAAGAGTGGTTCCTCTCTACGGGGACCGCCATGGTTTTACAGTGGTAAAAGTGGACGTACTGAACATCTTTTGAGTTTTAATGACAACTGAAGTCTACCATAGGTTCTCCTACATGCTCGGAAGGGTGAGGTGATGGATACAACATGTAACTTCACCACTAGATGTCACCAAATGTTACACACTGCACCTTTAAGTCTCTTAAATGGAATATAAAATGTAAATGTATCTTGATTTTACACGAACAATTAAAAGACTTACAAAACAATATAAAGAAATGTTGGCACCATATTTACCTCTCAGAAACACTAGCATTTATGTTTAATAACAGACAATTTTAACAATAACAGCCACGACAGTTTTCAAATAGCCCTCATTAGATTTGTAGTTTGATCTTTAAAATGGAAATCAAATCCTTGAGCGAACACAGAAAGTAAGAGGCTGTAGAAGATTAGATTTCAGTATATCATCCACCATAGTGTCTTCTGAGGGCTGGGGTCCATCTGCTTGTCATAAGGCAGCACTGACATCTCTGCTGTGCAACAACTACAAGATTTAAAGAGCTGCTCCAAATGTGCATTTTGACATTTTTTTGCAAAGCTCAGCAGAAACTAGACAGTGTAGATTATGATTGAGTGATGTGTGGTGATGCACTGTGATGTGAGATTATGGAACAACAATGCATCTTAGACTTTTCCCATATCCTCTGCCATTTATTTCTGAATTGAAACCACTAACCCAGCCTAAAGAATAGATAGTTGCATAAATAAATGAATGATTAGAGAAATATATAAATGAATACATTCATGAATAATACAAATTGGAAGAATATAACTGTCAACAAAGAGTTGTAAAAAGTACATCACATTTGCCATCTTTGTTATTATATATACAATATATTTCTAAAAAATGTCATTATTTTCTGACTGCAATGTACAAATTTACTTTTCACTGACAGTAATGTAACAAGGTATTTTAAAATGATCATTCCCAAGCATTGCTAAAAATATAGATTGGATTATTGCTTCCTTAAATCAAATGTCAAGCTCTGATGCATATATGGAGAGACTGGAGCCTTCATACTCTGATTTTATATATGCAACGATTCTTGTCAGATTCAAGATGAGGTGTTATTGGATTTAATTTTCTCTCAGTGGAGGACTGAAAACAAAAGGAGGTAAAGAAGACATTTTGAAACCCCTAAAGAATTCCTCTCTATATCTGCACCTCCACATTTCCTGTCTAAAGCTGTGGAATTAGCCGCCTCTGCAGTTGTGTTTCAGAACAGTCAGGCCAAACCCAGGTGCCTTAAGGGCTTTGTGTGGATGATCCTCGGTTATCCTGTGTCATTTGTAGTTGCATAAAAGAGGCAATGTAATGGAACTGAACTTCTCACAAATGATCTGCTGTGGTATATAGATAGGTTTTTGAAAAAGATGAAATCTGTGCATGCTCAGCATTATAACAACATCCATCAGAAGACAGTAAGACGACAGCCTATCACAGTGACACATACTGCAACTGAGCAAGACGTGTTTGTGCCGAAACCTGTCTGCCTGTTGATGACAGTAACCAGACTCTTACTGTACACAAGTGTTGGTGCTTTGATTGATGATTAATAGAAAGAGATACCACCTGGACAAAGAAGACTGAAAGAGTGTGAGTAACCCCCCAAGTGCTGACTCAGCAGGGATGGTGTATGATAGCTCAGAAATGTCCCTTCAGTGTTTGCACCCCACAGGCAAGGAGGCTCTCGACCAGGGGTGTCATACTCATTTGAGTTCATATTCATATTCATAGCATGATGACCTGTAAACAACATCTGTGGTGCTAACATGCTGGGCATCGTGACCTGGGCTGAGCTGGAGAAGACAGGGAGCGGACATGATGGCTTCGCTCTAGTGTGAATTCTGGCAGTTGGTTACATGAAGACAAACACATCAAAAAGAAAGTGGCTACATGCATTCAAGATGGGCCCGGTGCACATGCTGGTTGAAAACACCTTGGTTCAATGGTGGATGACGAGTCGTTGACGAGGAGTGGAGTTGTTGATGTTCCACGGTGGGTGGTGGGATTTGGATTCAAGCAGAAACCATAAAACCCTCAAAAGGAGTCGGAGAGCAGTGGCAGCAAGAAAAACAGTGGCAGCAAGAAAAACACTGAGGCACTTTGGAGGGTTTTGACAGACAAATAGAGGCAGAATGTTTTGTTTTTCATTGCACATGTGACAGAGGGCCTCATGAGTTTTGAATGAGTTACAAGACATCCCTAAATTAGCCTGAAGGTTGCTTATAGAAGACATGAGACCAGCTAGTGTCATCCAGGGTAACGTCTCCATGTTTCTCCAAGGTGAGAGAGGAAGAGTTGTTTCTGCCTTTTGAGACATTTCTGAAGTTTTACCAGCCAAATAGTTCAATCTGCCCTCAGGGCTGTGACATATGATGTATATGGTGCTTTAGATATTACAAAATGGAATTACATAGAATGTGAAATGTATTGCCCCTGGCATCAACTTCTTTGAATCCATGAGTCACATCTCAAGTCTGTCTGAGACGCATGAGTCCAACCAGCTGATTACACTTTATTATTGTGATTCAGAGTCTAAAGTAAAGTCTTGTTTAGTTTTGTCAAGCACAATGGTAGAATTTAAAGATTTTAGACCAAATAATAAAAGAATACAGACCATATATGGCAATTAGATCCATCTCTCCTGTTTCCGACTTCAGGGCCCATTTGATGAACTCTAATTTAGCTAACCTGGGACATTTCTTTTTATTATCGTATCAGATGGACGTTTAGTAGATTTACTCATCAAGGCCATGAATGACTTCATGCTGAAATAAATAGTTACAATTCTGCATGTTTGTGTGTATTACCTGTATGTATTTCAGGAACTCTACCATGTACTTCTTGATTTACTACCAGTAAAGATATTCAGCTCTACTTGGCAATTCTGAGCGCTCTGATAGGAGCCCTAATGTTGTCACTAGACTCAGACAGCTACGTATTTCAGATTTGAGTCTCTGCAGGTAAAACTCTGTTTGTGCTATGATGTGCTCTAATACTGTGTGTATCAATCATTCTAATGCAACACATGTATCACGTAGAAATTCAGTTCAATGCATGAACATGTCTGAAAAGACAAAAAGCACTACATACATATATATATATATAATGATGCAACATGCACACAGATGCCAGACCCTATTAGTCACCTGCAAACCTGTCAGGTAGAGCTACTCTTAGAGAAAATGGAAATTACATGTGTGTGTGCGCGGTAGTGATGAGATGAGTGGAAAGGGAAATCTTTGTTGTGCTAATCATTCCATTCTCAGCTGACATCAGTAGACTTTCACACACACAGTCACAAGACGATGCACCTATGGCTTCCAGCTGTTTCTATGCCTTATACTGAATATGACTAGAATGTCTCATACCATCGTTTCATGAAATATTAATAACCCTGTTAAGACACATTATTTCTTGAGTCTCTGGAACCCCATTCCTTGAATGGGGTTCCAGAGAAAAATCTATCCATCTATGAAAAATACAGAATATATCATGGAACTATTTTTGCCAAACTAAAGTACATCACAAAAGTGCCATGTCAACAAAATCCCATTAAAGAAAATTGGTTTTCCAAATCAAACGCCATGGTTTGAAATTCTCCATATAGTACATGTTGAACTTGAGAGCTGAGGGTGAGACTCTGCTGAAAACATGCTCTGTGTGCTCTGCTACTGTGGAGTGTGTCTTCTACCGTCTGCACACTGCCTGTGTGTTGTGCACATGCATGTGTGAAATGTGTTGCCTAAGTGAACAGACATGCACATTTTTATAGTTTCTACTGTTTTCCATTCACACCATCCAGCCCTATGTGAAACTTAATTTTTGAGTACATGCATACATGTACATATTTCTTTTTAGAATTGGACTCAACATGCCTTGTTGGCAACTCACGGGCCCATGGGCACCGTGCTGGCACAGTCTTGAAGCAGCAAACATTGCTCAGACTTTTGACATTGAACCCTGCCTCTTAAGTCCATCACTCTGCACATTATAAAAACAATAACCTTCATATACACACACAGGGTTTTATTTTCCCAACGGCCCACGACCCACTTTTGGGTCCACGACCCACCAGTTGAGAATCGCGGTTCAACATGCAAAGCATCTCTCAGACAACTGTGACTCTCTGCATCATCATTAAAATAGCAATATGCATCCACTGCTGACTTTCATGTGGATGTGCAGTCTGTGTGAGGGTTTCATTCCATTATTACCCATGTCTTACATCATTTGTTTTGAGTAGTGGTGAGTGAGATAGGATATTCTGAAGCTGCCCTCAGAGACACAACGATTGCCAGAAAGAAGATGGACAGTAACAGAATGTCCACAGAGACAGTGTCTCATCACCTCAAGGCCACATTACACGTTTCCAAGCTCAACACTGACCAACTGTGGTCAGATTACAGTGGTGTGTCCACATCCCATATTAACCTCCCATCCACTAATAATCCCCATATCATGCAGGAAGAGGAAGGAAAACAAAGACACAGAGACAAGTCTGATGCATTCGTCCAAAGACAACTTGCCATCGTCCATGGACATGGAAATGAGTCATAACAAGGAAATTCCACTTCTCTGCTCTTTGAAGGGTTGTATTACACATGCAGATGACTGACAGCTGAAAGCAGACAAAGCATTAATACATTGGTTTGGGGGGGGGGGGTCCTCTCTATGGGGACTGCCACGTTTTTACAGTAGCCCAGACATCTAGAGGTGAAGTTGCATTTTGTATCCATCACCTCACCCTTCCCATCCAAGCATGCAGGAGAACCTATGGTAGCCCTGGGTTTTCATTTAAGTTTTATAGATGATCAATACATCCAAGCCGGGCAATTGTAAAAACATGGCCTCCCCCATAGGGAGGACCCCCTCCTGATGAAAATGTACATTAAAGGGTTACTTTAACCCTAATGTAAAAAGCAAGTCATACATTGAGGTGATTATACATTCATAAAAATGTCTGTACATAATCGTTTGTCATTCAATTTCTGGAGCTAGAAGAGACAAAAATGTACGGAAAACATACACATTGCACCTTTAAATCTACAATGATGAAAACATTTCTTATTATAATCCAGGGCACATTCACTAATTATTGGTCAATGCTTTCTCCATTCATTATAACTGAAAGAAGGTTCAAAATATAAATGTTAACCATGAAACACAGCTTTGTATCAGTGGTTGGAGATGTCTCATGCAATGATTATATTCTTGAAAAAATAGCAGACAAGACAAACCTCCCCTGAAGTTCAAAGTCTTCCTCCTCGTGTCACAAGCTTGTGTGGATGCAAACGAAACCCCTTTGATAAAACATGGTTCCGCTGATAAAACATTCTGAGGAACACACTTAATGATGAAGACATCTAAAGTGAAGTTGAGAGAAGAGCGCTGACATGGTTGGTGGGTGTTTGAAAAGCTAAACTCAGGTCACCTTCTCCGAGCAAACTGCGGGAAGTCTATTTAAAGACCCACCGCTGCAGGATCCTGTCTGACATGGGAATCCACCACACTGTGGAAGTGGCTGTGACTTTTGTCAAATGTTGTTTCATTAGGCCTCTGAAACAGGCTGATAAAACCACAGAGAGCTTTGAAGACATGTCCTGATTTATTAGTGCTCAGCTTTTTCACCACTCTGATGGATGATGTGTTGGATTCAGAGACGTTCAGCTCTGAGATAGGCGAAGTCATTTCTCTCTCAAAGGTGGTTTATCACTAGATGCGTCTGGAAGCAAAACACAACCAAATATCATATTCCGTCAGAAACTTTGATTACGTCTGAGACTGAACTGTTGAAGTTGGAATGGACAGAGAAGATCAAAATGGATGTTTTGGGCATAGAGTAAACATGACATCATCATACCATTGCTAAACACTTGCTAGTTGAATATACTTATAGATCTATAACTAGCACGTTGTAGAAGCTGTGGCTGTGAAGCATCTATATGCCTATAACCAATGAACTTAATCAAGATTGAAGAAGAGTAATTTGTCCCTCATTCCTTTAAATAACATGACTGCACTGATGTGCTGTTATGTTAGATTGAGCTCCATTTATTTTTGTCACCTCATTCAACATAGACAAATATCTCCACAGTAACAACAGGACAAATGGATAAGCAGAGTATGGATTGGATTTTGGCAGACAACTGTTTGAGTTCTACTTATTCAAACATCTAGATTGGCGACAGTCATACAGCTGCTTGTAATTTCGTTGTATTTTTTTTATGTAAGACAGAGGAGCTTGATTTACTAGAAAGTATAATAGAAAGTTATTATTATTTGTTATTATTATGATTTAATTAAGTGAAACAAAATATCAAAATAAAATGATAAAATACAACAAAATACAGATTAAATAGAATTTTTTTAAAGCACAAAAACACTTAATTTGATATGATTGAATCTAGATGAGATAAAGACTATAGCAAATTAAACATGCAGGCAAATAGTTTCTTGAATCAAGATGGTTCATACTCAAGACATGTAGGTTCCATTGTGCGGAGACCAGTCGTTCCACTGTGGCCATGTAGTCAACATTTTGTTCAATATACTGACGTAAATATGTTCTTCAATTCAGCTGCCAGTCTAGAAATCCACCGCAGAACTGAAAAACTCCAATCTCTCAGCCTTCTCTCACTTCATCTGTATTCCCTCACCTCATCCACTGTTCTCTTTGCCAAATCATTGATGTATGAAGTGTTAATAATATGTGAAGCCCAGGTTGTGGAATGGGTCATAACACTTAAGTCTGTCAGTGTTATTGGGCTGAATGTGAAATGTGTTTTTTTTTTCTTGTTTAATAAATTAAACTGTAGCTTTTGATGATGGTCTTAACAAATATTCCTGTATCACACTCAAGCTCCACAGTTGTTGGAGTCATACTGAGACACACTAGAGTGGTGTGCTTTATCTCATCCCAATGATTTCCTATTAATTTGCACTATAAGCAGTAACTCAAACAATGGGAAGTTAGTGTAAAATAACTTGACAATATGAAAGTACAGGTGTAAAATATGTTCAAAATGGTTCGTCATGTGACCCACATTGAAAACACAAACAATAATGTCAAAAGTCAACAAACAACATCATCACTACATTGTGGTGGTAACTCACAATGTAGTCCTTCTGCTGTGGTAGAAGGATTCTTCTTCCTCGAAAAGCTCATGTGACACGTCTATGTAACATATAAATCTCACAGGTAGCTTTTTTATTTCATTAAATTCACTGTTGGTTCTGTTGATTCTGCACAAACATGAGCAGAGGAAGTCAGTGCAGCTGCTGGGGAAAACCTCTTCCTCCTCTGTTCCAGTGGTTAAACAGAGAACAATAGTCTGCTCCCCTGCTCCCATGAATAGATACAAAATAAACCAGAACAGAACAAGATAAAAAGATTTTCTTTAAACCTGATCACTGAGGAATACCATCATTTGGAGGCACATCCATAAATGTCCTTGGTTCTATGATACTGCAGTTTTAGAAAAACAAAGTGAACAATGTTGCATTGTGCACCAAACCAATCAAGACACTTTGTTTTGTAACTAACTCTCGCTACTTGTAATTAAAATGTGCATTTATATATATATTATAGTCAGTCACTAACACAGTCAGTAGTTGACATAATATTATCATATGTAAACAAAGGAGGTCATGGGCATTTTAATGGCATGGTTTTAATGGTATTGTAGTTTATTTATTCATTTATTTTATCTATACAATATAAATTTACAAAGACATTATTCATTAATAAACATTGTTGTAAATGAAGAAGTTTAGCCAAAATGACCAAAAGATTTCGGTAATTTTTGTTACTTCGATAACTATCGCAAAATAATTACATACTGATATTTGTATGAATTCATAATCACCTAAATGTACCTAACTTCTTGATGTCACCAAATCTAACATACTGCACCTTTTAACAATACAACACAGACTTGCTTCAAATGTAAACATCAATACATGAAACATAAGGCAAAAACTGATTTTAAATAAATATGAAATGTCACAGTGTTCCGTGTGTGAGCTGACTGGCAGAGCTCCCCACAGGTATTATACAGTACAGTCCCCTCTGTGTCTGCTGTTGGTTGTTTTTTGTTTAATAGAATCACAGCTGCGTTACTTCTCTCACGGAGGCACACAAACGTTAGCAAGACCTCATCTCGTCTTCCTCTCAGACCTTTATCCTCGAGCGGCTCCACAGGATCTTTTGGGTAAACAGAGTATGACAACCAAATTAGAGTTTGTCAAACAGTATTTGAGGGACTCTGAGGGTTATATTCTCTGGTCTATGTCAGAGCTGCACTGCAAGAAGGAGCTCAGTCTGAAACCTGGCCACCAGTCATGGCTTCGCTATGTGGTTTTTGTCTGCTTTCTTTACATCTTTGTGGGTTTTCTTCAATGATCTGAAGACATGGAGGGTATAGGCAATTCATGTTCCATGTGGCACACAGGGTTGAGACAGAGCTACACTCTTTTATACACCAGGCTAGAAAGAATTAGATAAAGCTATATTTTACAAGGCTGCCATTTCCTGTGTGTGGTTCTATCAAGCTTGATGTTTACATGAGTGCACCAACATTGTGGTGCAGACAGAATGGCCAGAGATTTTCATGTTGTAGGTGTGCTTTCCTCACCATCAAAATAAAAGTCCCACTTTAGAGGAGCCCCCCAATGCGATTCCAGTCCAATTTGCTTTTGAAATTAGTTTTTTTCTGTATTTCTGAGCATTAAGATGTTAAATTGTTTTCCAGACACAAATCTAATAATTTCTGATCAGAAAGTTATTTTGTTTTAGTGTCCATTTGAGTTTCTGGATAGTGTTTGGAGTAAGTGTTACTGAAATAGATATGATACAGATAATACATACATAAATAGCTTATAAGATGTGTTCAGTAATTCGATTGAATGATAACAACGGGTCTTAATATAACTTTGTTTGGCTATTCATAAGGTTTTTTGGCCCCTGGTAACAATCTGGGCTTCTTATGTGGCCACTCCGGGTATATGGTGAAGGAATTGATGGGTGCTCATCTTCTGGTGTCACAGCGTCAGTCTTCGGGTTGGGTCTTGTTGGGAACCAGCAGATGGTACTGGATGCCTGGTCAGAGATGAGGGGTGGATTTAAACAAACAGAGTTCTTTCTTTATTTTCCGGTAAAGCGTTGCAATGCTTTCGGACTCACAACGCTCCTTGCACTTTATGCCTCTCTGTCTAAGTCTGCTTCCATCTTAATCCTAAGAGAGTGGACGAGCATGGGCTTGATGTGCCGGCGAGGTTGTTATACTCACTTGTCAGTTTGCTTATCTGTTTGTCATCCCGTGTCTTGGGAGATATGTAAGATTGAGAGACTGTCATTATCTTCACTATCTCCTGTCTGCCTTTCCCATCTCCCCCCTTTGACAAAATCCCAAGAATGGGCAGAGTTAGACATGTCAGCTACAAGACAGTCAGTTGTTTGGTTTCCATCTAATCTTGCCCCCTTCAGCCTGTGAGCCTCTGGTGTTTGTTGGTATCGACTGGCAGCTTTCCACAGGTCAATAAACTCACCTGTTGGCCTCAGGGTGTTGGCAAGTTGCATCAAAACACTTTTCTGTGGCCGATTATAAAAACCAATTTCCACATCGAAGAGTCCGAGACTATATTTCATACCTCTGCCAACATGGCCAGCTTTAGACATTTAACTCAGAAAACCTATCACAAATGAAACTTCCTGCTTGACATTGTAAACATGTACATTGTTGTGTGCAGTTTCCAGGACAGGTCATGATGTCTCTATCCAGTTTTGTTTTATTTATATTTGCATTTTACATGATAAGGTTGAATCATGTCTTCTCCAGACTTGTGTTTCATGAGCGAAGTCATCTATTGGGACAAGATGCTACATCAAGCTTTTTGATAAACATTTTTTATGGGATTCTGATCTAATGTAGATCAAATTGAAATGTGTTGACACATAAAAAGAAAGAAAGTTTAAAAGTAAACAATTTGTATGTGGTCAATACAGTATTTCAGCCACTCTCCCAGTTTGGGGGTCGCCGCTCCAAAAGTCCTTATGAACAAAGGGACCATGTGTGCTGTGACCTTCCGGAGCTCTGCCAACTGTTCTTTTTACCCCTCCATCTTCTCATGCACCTTCTCCATATGTTACATTTAGCTGGTTCAACCATATGAACTATGACTGCCCTCCTCTTCACCTGGCCAGTAATTTAATAATTGGAACTACAATGGTCTGCCTTCAGAGCTCCATTGAACAGGACCCTGTGACTCTGTGACTCTCAGGTGGTGTTACCTCAGGTCTCCCTGGTGTTTCCCCAGTGTCTCTTAGAAGGAATTTCCCTAACCCTTTGAAGGCTGAAGACCAGGCACAAGCTAATTCCCCTTAGGGTTATAACAGATAGCACATCAGGCTGCTCAGCTGCACCTTGAGAACAATCTGCCTGGCAAAGTATTTATGTGTGTGTGTGTGTGTGTGTGTGTGTGTGTGTGTGTGTGTGTGTGTGTGTGTGAGAGAGAGAACCTAGAGGGTTTCTTTGTCTGTAAACCCATAACACAACCTTGTTTACAACCCAACATAACAGCTTACAATGCTGTTTGTCCACTCATGCCTGTCTATCGGTCACATTAACACCACAACAACGCCCCCAGCCTTGAGGTGCTAATCACACAATCCCACTAACACCACAGATGATGCATGTTCATCCCTGCAGCCATTGGATATCGTTTGGGCAGGGGGATGAAACTTGAGGTTTGTGGACTTGAGTAAATCCTGGTTAGAAAATAGTATTGGGCAGCTACGGCCTAGGAGTTAGAGGAGCTGTCCTCCAACCAGAGTCAGAGGTTCAATTCCCATCTTCCACATGTTGCATGCTTATGTGTCATTTGGGAAGACACTGAACCCCACATTGCCCATGTACTCGTAGCACAGTATGGACGTTTGTGTGACTGGATGAATTGTATTGTAAAGTGCTTTGAGGCGTCATCCAGACCTGATACAGTGCTACATGATTACGTACATAACATTTACCATTGGAACATAATGCTGCAGAGTTAAGTCTGAATTAAACAAGAAAATTGCAAAATCACAGCTATAGTTAGAATATTTAACATGATCGCTTTTTGCGTGACATTTTCGTGAACAGCATTAAGTCAATTAAGATCACGTTCTCTTTATTTTGAAGGGTCGGGGCAAAAAGTGGCTTGGATATTGAACCCCGAACCCCTCTGTTGAGAAATAGAAAATAACTGTATGCACTGTATGAATGTTGCTGCATTTGGGTGAATGCCAGAACATGTACTGTGATGTGACTGGAGTCATCAAGACCAGAAAAGCTCAATATACTGTAAATAGAGATCAACTACCACTGTGTCAACCGGCTGTGGTTGCCTCATGTAGAGGGTGGAGCCTTTGTGTAAGGTGATGTCAGTGTGGTGGTGAACAGTGACAGTTCTGCTGTAATATGTTGTAATCTGATGAATACATTAGTGTTGGTCAAAATAAGATTGCGTTACACACTGTATGTTTTGTTTTTGATAAATAGTGGCATATTTTATTTTGGGATACTTAATTTATAAAGAAAAACAGATAGAAAATGTCAAATGGAGTCTGTTATGTAGTCAGAATATGAGTAGAATGTACGTGACCAGTAGTACAGGCATTTTTACCTCAAAAAATATATTGGCAGATGTCGTCATCATCATCATCATCATCATCGTTATCATCATTACCATCATCTCTGTCATCATCTACAATCTTTGCTGATCTGTTCTTGTAACAGCATGATAATAATTGCAAAGAATCTCTCTCTCTCTCGCACACACACGCACACACACATACGCACACACAAGCACAGACACACACACACACACACACACACACACACACACACACACACACACAGTACAACAGCTGGCATCTGTTTGAGCTTGGCATCTTCATTGAGGGGGCTTCATCATCTGCCCTCTATCTCTACTTCCATCTTATTCCTTCCTTGCAGCTCACTCTCTCTTTCCATGCAGCAGAACTTCTCTGTGTCTCTTGAATGTTTCTGTACAGTCTTCACAGGTGAACTGTTAGAATGTGAAATGAGGAATGTGTAGGTCTGTGCAGGTTCAATGAACCTAAGAGCAAACATGCCCCACGTCCTTAGCATCCCATTGACTGTGGGTTGTTTCAATACCGGTGTCCTCTGGAGACTTCACTTTCTTTTTTTGAATGATCATTTACTTTAAAGACTCTGCATGTTACTATGCAATGTACAAGGTTAACCCTTATGCAGTAACAAACAAAATTCTAAATGTCAAAATCGTAGATTTGCAAAAGTGAATAAAAGATGGGGAATAATGATACATTAACTCCCTCACATCCCATTCATTTCCATGTTTGTACATCTGAATCTAAAATTAAAACAGTTCTTCATGTGTATATCATTCCATCTCTGATGTAAACGGATCGTAATTCACTTGCTTTACACATTACACTTGGCATTTGGAAAGTTTGAAGAGAAATCATAATGAATTCTCTTCTAAAATCCCTACATTAGTTCATTATACTGGAGGGCTGTATCTCCTTGTTTAACCTGTTGTTTATGTTTATTGTTTAATTTCATGGCTGATGTCGCTCAGCTGACATCTCTCTGAATTATTGATTGGTGAACTGACTGAGCTGTGGGTGAAGGTAGAACCCATGGGCCTGAAACAGTGTAACTAATGTAACTGCTCTGTGGTGAATCTATGGAGCTGTCCATGGTGCTTAAATAGCTAAATCAATTTAATTATTTTTCATAATGGATTTAATGTATTGTATCTGGTATATTTTCTAATCGACCATATATTTTTTATTCTTGCATATTTTGTCCAATCTCGGAGTTTGAGGTGGGAGCTATTCCCTTGATTGTGCTCTTCAGGACTGAGGTCTCCCACTTTGGGGTCACAGCCCTCAGGGCTCCTATTATCATAGTAACCACATTGGTTTCGATTTTCCACATTGTGTGTGTGTTTGTGTGTGGAATCCTTAATCCCACTCGACATTAACCCGGTTAGCACCTTTGGTCTTGTCCCCATCTGGATTTGAGCACTTTATATCCTTACCAGCTACAGACATTGGATCCTTCAGCTAGTTGTTTGTTTTTAAAGGAAGTTTAGAACATTAAGTCAAAAACGTCTTGGATGAGGCCGCTATCAGAAAATAACATATTTTGTTTAAATTATATCTCTCAGATCTAATTGTTGTGTTTTACAGCTCTTCTTGACAAATTCAAGAAAATGGATCTCTGACAAACTGTGTTGACTATTTAGCTGCTGTGATCACATGACCATCTTTTCTCGTAAACACCCCTCTTGATCTGTTCCCCATCAAAAGAAAGCATCACACCGGTTATCTTGTGTCTTACTCACTGCAGTTTAGTTTTTTTTCCGCCCAGTCCTCATTGTCTCCATATTCCTTTGTCTCCTTGACTGTGGAAATTATTCTGACCTTAATCTTCTTCCCTTTCTCCCGGCCCTGCCTGACCCTTTTATAGAGTGAACCGCGTCTGACGCCGCAATGCACAAAAGCTGCTGTCACACAGCAAACAATGACCAGATCGAGAGATGTCTCTGTCTGCACACACACACACACATACACACACACACTCTCACACACACACACACACACACACACACACACACACACATACACACACATACACACATAAGCAAAGAGCAGACAAATGCTGATTCTAATCTGCACTGAACACCAAGTTTAATGTGTTTAGCTGCAGCTGTCTGTATTGATCTGTAAAGGTGTGTATTCAATAAGCTGAATGATGGTGTCTGGTCTGGTTTTATGTATTTCTTCTTGTTGTAGCTCATATGTTAGACTATAATAAATGTATGTTTAGCAACAACACATCTTAGTTTAGAACAAGATGTTTTATTACTTATTTTATTGATTTCTATCTCCCTTTTCAGGAATGGTTGGAAAACAGAGTACTTTTGATTATGAAAACTGAGCCTATGTTAATTTGAAGTAGAATCTATTTAATCTATGTCTGTTTGTAGGTCTGTTTTATCAGGTGCCATATTGTTTTTGCTTACTGTAATTCAATCTACTCATAGGTACAAATAAAATAACCTGAACCTGAACCTGAACTTCTCTGCTCACAGTCATAGTCCAGCTATGCTCCTAAACAGTAATATTCTTACAATATTGCAGCTGGAAGCACATGGGTTTGAAAAAGTGTTGCTGAATGGATCAATGTGATAGATACTTTTACTCTGTGTTTTTCACATTAATAACTAATCCAAAATGTTAATAGTAACTCAGTAATTGACCTTTCACAACTATATATGCTGGAGTATTTCTCGTATAGCTTTAAAGGTGCCCTGCGGAAAGATAAGTAAAGAAAATAACCTTTAGCTTGTGGTTGTTTTTTTTCAGTTGTGTGAGTGGTGGAAACACTGCATGTCTAATGGGATGTACAGAGTCTGGAACATTGTCATAGTGCTGTCAGTCTTGTTTTGCTAACACTTCTATATCCCAGCCACTACAGGGAACAGACCGGTCCAACTCTGTCAGGAAGAAATCTTTAGGTTGGAAATATAGATTTTATTATTTCCTATTTGAAAAAAATATATTTTATATACATTCATCTTTTCTACCAATCTGTTTGTCAGTTACTTGTAAAATACATAGCGAAGATCAAATAATTGATATAAAGTGTATATCTCTATATGTAAATTTGTGACATCAAAAGCAAGCATAGTTGAAAGGAGTTGGCCCACCATCTCTGTCCTGCACCTTTCCAAGGTGCTAAGGGTGGAAGTTGTTGTTCCGCCCTCTTGTGGGTCATGAAGGTCACTGGAGTTGGGGGTGTGGTTTAGTCTGTTCAGTCCTTTTTGCGCCAGATGGTGTCAATTATTTTTTCTTGTTGTTGTCTTGGAGTTTTGTCTTTAGGGTGCACCACCTCTGCCAAAGACCTGGCTGACTGAGAACTTACACAGATGACTCTCTAGAATTTTGTAACAAACAACAGGTGATGCTATAAAGGAGAAGGTGGTATCACTTCAGAACATTAGCTAACTGGAAGAAAGAACAATGGTTGGATAGATGTCATGGACCTAATGATCACTTCCGATGTCTGTTTACACAGTAGTCTATACATGCTGTATGTGTTTGTGTAGTACACTGCCCGTCACACCACTGGGATAGACCCTGCCTGTTACCAAGGGGGAAATGGGTATTACAGAGAAGGATGAATTTTTTTCTTGCATTTGAAAAAGATTCCAGCAGCCTGTATATCTCCACACCTCTGACACTTTGAGGTCAGCTCACTCATACAGGGATGTTCATGCTGAATAACGACTGTTTGATCACACAGTAAGACCCAGTCTGCCATCCATCATGACACCTACAGGTTAACAGCTCTATATGAAGCACCTGCACGCACATTACACTTTGGCTGGTGGTGGAAACAGGCACACGATGCTGGACGCACACTCACACACACACACACACACACACACACACACACACACACACACACGCACACACACACACGCACACACACACACACACACACACAGTATCACGGTCTTTGTAATGTGTGCGTGCGTAGTATGTCAGATTGACAATGCAGTTGTAAGCTGGCTCCCACTCGTTCTCTCTGTCCTCCACAATACAGAAATCCATAATTCAACTGTCACAGCTATACCCCACAGCAAACCACATCTCTCTCTCTCTCTCTCTCTCTCTCTCTCTCTCTCTCTCTCTCTCTCTCTCTCTCTCTC
Source organism: Chascanopsetta lugubris (assembly GCA_016785325.1). Lineage (NCBI taxonomy): Eukaryota > Metazoa > Chordata > Actinopteri > Pleuronectiformes > Bothidae > Chascanopsetta > Chascanopsetta lugubris. The sequence continues at coordinate 131,441 of JAFBJT010106205.1, forward strand.
TCTCTCTCCTTGCACATGTGTGTTCAGTGTTTCTAACAACATTTTCTCTCACTCTTTCCCCACCAGGTAAATCCCTGCCAGCCTTCTCACCTCCAGAACACTAAAAGTAAGAAAATCAATACTTGTGATCTGTGTTTCTTTTTCTCTCCCTTTCCCCCACACGCTTGCCTACACACACACACACACACACACACACACACACACACACACACACACACACACACACACACACACACACATATAGCAAATCAGGGGACTGAGTTTTTCAAATACACATTGTGAAAATAGAGGAAAGATGTGTGACTGATGTTTGTTTTTGCTGTGATGAGCTGACCATGATGTCATACTGAAGAGAAGTTCTTAAATAAGAATAAACCATGTTGATGAGTTCATACAAAACTCACAACATTCCCTCTGAATTACTTCACAAAGTCTTGTTCTACAGGAGAATTTATTTTCAATTTCAATTCACTTTGTATGGTGCTGACTCAGTACATATTTTCACAAAGGCTCTTAAAAAAGGTTGAGACCTTGCATAGAAAACAAACAGCGCTGTTGTGAAGAGGAAACACTGCCATTAACTGGAAACAACCTCCAGCAGCAGCAGACGTAATGTGAACAACCACCTGTGCTGACCAGTTTGGTTGAGTGGAGGATAGGGTGAAGATTAGTGAAATTGGTCAGAGAAGGAGAGCACCAATGAGCAAGTCAGTTTTATTGATATATAGCAAAAAATCATGACAAGATTCTGAATTCTGAATTCAAACCTAAATATGTGGCAGAGGTTCAGTGGTTAGAGCAGTTTGAAGCAAAGGTCACTAGTTCGATTCCTGCTTGGACACTAATATCCTGAATGGTAAAGATGCCCCGCGACCCAAACTTCTGGAGAAGGGGTTGAAAATGACATGACATGAAATTTTACAGGGAGCCGGTGTAGAGAAGCTAAGATGAGAGTCTCGAATAATATGATGATGGATATCATCTTGTCTTTTGGTTCCGTACATGAGCTGCAGCAGTCTGGACCTGCTGAAGGCTCTTCAAAGACATACCTGCACATTGTGATAACAAACAATTTCAATATCAAATCTAGAGGTAAGACATGCATAAATGAAATGAAGAAAATATATTTCTATTTCTATTGATATTGTGTGTACAGAGGAAGGCCATTCCATACTTTACATATATTTATATATGGGTCAAATGACAAGTCCAGGGGAATATGTTGATGCCACCTGGTTGTCTGATTGAACAATGCTTCTCCAAGGTGCTTTAGGCCTGAGACTATGACCTCAGTTTGTGTTTAGGTCAGTGTGTATATATACGTGTACGTGTGTGTGTGTGTGTGTGTGTGTGTGTGTGTGTGTGTGTGTGTGTGTGTGTGTGTATCTGCATGATTGGCACAACTTTTTCCATTTTCATTCAAAGATTAAAAACATGGAAAATATATATAACGTAGCTGTAGGTACATGTAGCTCAGCTGTAGTGCATGAGGTTGTGGGTTTGATTCCCAGCATCTCCATCCTCCCTCAGATGTAAGTCGCTTTGAATAAAAGTGTTTGCTAAATGAAATCATAAAATTGTAAAAAATAAATGTTTTTTTAACTTTATTGATTTATTTAAAAAAACATATTATTTCTAGTATAAGTTGTAGAAATGAAATGTGCAGATGATATCAGTCTGTTTATAGAAGAGTCCCCCCTATTCCAATGGGAATTCATTGCATTGACTTCAATCTATACAAATAACCCAGTATCCATATGAATAATGAGTGTAGTGCCGTGTTTGTCACATCTCTCTGCTCTCTCTCTCACCCCTCCCTTCCTGCTCTGCTCACTCACCTCTCGCCACTCCCACATCATTTGCCCCAGCTGCACCTCATCTCTCATCAGCTCCTCTCCTTAATAAACCCCAGTCTCACTCCAGTCAGTTGTCACTTTGTTATGTGCTTTGCCTTACTTACCAGCGTTCTCCCATTTGTTTTCCCGTGTTTGACCCTGTCTGTTCCTGACCGGTCTCTTGTCTCTGTATCCGGTAATCTGACACGCCTTCTGTTCGCAGACCTCGATTATTGCCTGCACCTGTTTGTGTGCCATGATCCTCTGCTGAGTCAAGTAAAGCTTACCAACTTACGAACTTGCTGTATCTGTACTGCACTTGGGTCCTACCATACCCGTAACAGTGCTGTCTTGGGATGATGAATGTGATGCATCTCTATAATTCCTCTTCAACATCCAGACATTTAAGAATGAGTGTGTGGGCATAGTGACGAAAATAAAACTGAAAAAGCTGAAATATAAAAGTGTTATAGGAAAGAAGGAGAAATTACACCACCTAACTCCACCTTGCTGGATGTAAAAATGAGGGATGAGAATAAAAAGCGGAACAAAGTGGCATGCACTGGTACGACTCAGACAAAGGGATGATGACAGGAAGGAGAAGATTGACAGTCATTCTTTGTAAAGCACTGAGGAAGCGGGAGTCGTCCTTCACACCATGAGACCTCTGTGTCAGTCAGTCAAGTGGATGTTAGAGGTTTGAGAGGTGAGAGAGTATGGGAATTGGTGTTTGACCTTCACCCATTTAAACAACCACATGTACTATCTCATTAACCCAGACTGCAATTGTGTTTGGTTTTCATCAATACTGCTGAATAGCTGTCAGGACTATACTATAGACTTTTGTCATTGGAAACCGGGGGTTTTCTCTCTATGTATAAATCGGAGGTAGAGGCAACAGAACTCATGACACCAGGCGCACGCAATCAGTTAAAGGTGCAGTGTGCACGATTTTGGTGATTTTGTCATTACTTAATAGATTACAAAACACTTACAAATGATTTTATAATCACCTTTAAAGTTGTTGTTTTTACCCTTGAATGAGCCCATTACTGTATATTTACACGAGGAGCAGGTCCTCTCTACAGGGGCCGCCATGTTTTTACAGTAGTCCAGGGTGGACATACTAAACATCCTCTGAGCTTTAAGTCTTCCATTGGTTCTCCTGCATGCTAAGGAGGTTAAGGGTGAGGTGATGGATACAACATGCAACTTCACCTCTAGATGTCCGAATCTTACACATTGTCCCTTTGATCTCTAGGGATTCTTGAAGAGTTGAGAGACTATTATGTCTCATGTCAAATAATGATGTGTTGGTGCTGCAGAATGGCTGGAGTTTATACCTGCATGTCCAAAGCGGCTGCATAGTCAGCAACACTGATGCAGTATGGTTACAGGGATGACTGATGGATTCATGGCACATGGGACACCAAGGTATGAACCCAAACTACTTCCAGTCTTCCAAAAACATATGCCTTGTTATAAGTAGCATTATGGATCCAGTATCCATTCATCTTCAATGAGCAGGTAGATGGTTATTTTAATGTCAATTCAACTTCTACTAAAGTTCAAATGTGCAGCTGTTGTGTAAAAGCAACTCAGACAATGAGATGTTGACCACCCCCCCCTCGTGTGTATCCAGATGGCCATTGTGGTGTATTTTCTCTTTTCACATTACAGTCACTCCAGGTAAGCCAGTGATTTGCACTGTAATCCTCTGTTTGGCATGGGAGGCAGACAGGCTGCCTGCTACTGTGATTTGTTGTGTGAGTGTGTGTGCGTGTGTGTGTGTGTGTGTGTGTGTGTGTGCCCGCCTGTGCGTGCACGTGTGTGTATGTGTATGTGTCCGTTTGTGTGTGTGTGTGCGCATGTGTGTGAGTGTGTGTAGGAGGTTATGGTAAAGATATTTGTTTCTGTGGTTGTATCCAAGCATGGTTGTCTATACCCGTGGTGTGATTATATGTCGAAGCCATGTGTGTGTGTGTGTGTGTGTGTGTGTGTGTGTCACAATAGGCTGCATTTCATGTCAGAACCCAGGGCTAGTGGTAGTAGATTAGTTCATCAGGAGAGCTTGGCCTGGCATCATACAGTATTGACATCGTCAGCAGCTCAACTCATCCAGGAATGTCAATATGTTATGTCAGCGCAAATTTATATTCACCGCTTATCGGCAACTGTTTTCATTTCATTTCTTAAAGGGAGTTAACACCAAGAGTACCGCTGGATGAGAGTTTGGAAATATGTGTTTCTCTATTGAAGCCAGACACCAGCCTGGACAAGCTGTACCACTCACATCTATATTAGTCTTCATCATATGCATGGTTTTAGATGTCCATGGTCTTCAGGTCCTTCCAGACTCCTCTGGTGTTGTTCTGCTGCAGCTAATCCTCCATCTTCTCCCTGTAGACCTTCCTGTAGATCCCTCTCGAATCTTCCTCCTCAGCCGTCTCTGCACCTCCTTCAGCTCCTCCTTGTCTCCCAACACAAAGACCCTCTTCTTCTCCTTTAGGAGAGCCTTATTGTTAGGAGTAATCCAGGGCTTCTTATTAGAGAAACACCGTACAGTCCTGGTGGGTACAGTGCTGTCCACACAAAAGTTGAATTGAATTGAAATACTTTATTTAATCCCTTGGGAAATTCAGCAAATGAAAAAAAGTTAATATAGTCCGTGACAGTGTGTGTGAGACTGTCAATATCTTCCCCATGGGCATTGCTGAAGACTTCCTACACAGTTGAGTTGAAACAGTCCTTTAAGGCTTCTTCAGCCTCTGCAGACCATCTTTTCACTGTGCGGGTCAGAGCTGCCTGCCTGTGCACCAAGGGTTTGTAACACAGGCTGGAGGAGAACGAGGTTGTGGTCAGATTTACCCAGGGGAGGAAGGGGAGATGATGAATATGCCTCCTTGGTGTTAGCATTGAACAGATCCGGGGTTTTATTGTCTCTGGTGCTGCAGGTGACATACTGGGTGAATGTAGGCAGACAGGATGGGGGAGAGGCATGGTTCAAATCTCCAGAGATAAGGAGAAGGGCATTAGGGTACTGTGTTTGGAGCCTGCTCACAGCTGATAATAGTACATCATGAGCTGCTTTGCCATTAGCAAAGGGAGGTTTGAAAACAACCACCGCGATGGTGTGTGAAAACTCTCTCAGGATATAATATGACCTCATGCTAACAGCTAACAGCTTGATGTCCTCAGTGCAGAGCTGTGCTTTGACAGTGATGTGACCGGAGTTACACCATCTATCATTGACAAACATAGCCAGCCCCGCTCCTTTCCTCTTACCGCTCTCTGTTGTTCTGACCGCCCGCAGGAGTTGGGGCCCATCCAACGCATTGGCCGAGTCTGGTGTTTGTGCCATTAACCATGACTCTGTCATGCTTTATTCCTCGATGAAAACACAAATGATGAAATTGAAAATATGAATATTCCGTAAATGTGAAAATTAGCTAATTCATTTTTGTGTAATCCTTTTGTTTCCACAACAACAAGCATAAGCTCATAATACTTTTTCAGTCATTTCACTTCCTGTTTTATAGAGCATTGATTGTTTGAGACACATTGATGTTCAACTCAAAAATCTATTTCCCCATGATGCATTTGCCCTCATAGTTCATTTTCAAGTTCGGCATTTAAACGGATGCATGTCACACACATCCAGAAAACAAGTAGCCTGTGTCTGTTTTGGCTGGGGGCTAGAGGAGCTGTTCCCTAACCAATAGATCAGAAGTTCAACTCCCACTTTCCCGACTCTGCATGCTGAAGTGTCCTTGGGCAATAGACTGAACCCCACGTTGTCCCAATTTTCTCATAGATACAAGTGCTGCAAACAGATGCACAGTATACATTTTTGAGTGACTTTTGAATGTTAACTGTAAAGTGCTTTGAGTGTAAAGTGTCTACAAGATTTGATAAAGCTCTATACAGACTATTTATATGATAATATAGATATGTTGGACATAAACACAGAATAAAGAAGGTATTCCATATTATAGGATCCACAGGAATAGCAGAGGGCCTCACAGTGCGGCGCAGAGTGGTTTGAGAGAAGTAGTGTTTGATACAGAAAAGGCTGTCAGTACACTGATGGTTAGTCAGACATAAGCAATGATACAATACAATATCAATATGACTAACAGATTGGTATACGGTAATCGAATCAGAGAAGACAAAGGAACAAAAACCACTGCCTAACTTGTGGTCAGAAGTCAGAGTCACTACATGGTCAATAAACAACAGGGAAACAAGGAATCAAAACTCAAACCAGGTCAACGTCTTGAGAAGCTGTGGAAGGAGGCTGGAGTATATACTTAGACAATCTGGCAATGAGAGTGTGGCAACAACTTGGAAGACAAGCCATAGGTAGATAGAGGGAGACAGAGGGGATGGACAGAACAGGGGAAACAATTCTGGGTCCAGACACAGATGCATGATTGGACACTGGGTGTCACAACATACACAGCATGTTTGGGTGTACATCAAATCAACATCAGCATCAGCCTACAAGTTTCAAGACTCCATTACCACTTCAGCGCTTTGGTTTTATGCTCTTGCTGCACCAGTCCTATACCTTACAATACATTATCAAAATAGGTACCCAACAATTTCCCAGTAGAAAACAAATCATTTAAAAATATGGACTTTAACACCATTGTTGGGAGTGTCTACAGGGAGGACATCGGTCAGCTGCTTCTAATGTTTCCAAAGTAACATGGTCATTCTCATACAGAGGGAAAACATTTAGATGAATAGTTTGTGATAAAATAAACTGTGGGCCAAACAACTTTCTTTTTTCCAGAGGTGACTCATCTGCCTTAAAGCATGTTCTCTTGTCCGGTCACACAGATGTGGCATCAGTATCAGTGTTGAACCTTTGCCATCTCTGTGAGGTGTGAGTGAGGAGGTGTGTAACACTTCCTGTAGAGTTCAGCGCTGGTGAACATTGATCTGTGATATCCTCAAGGTATTTTTAAAAGTTTGAGCTTGGTCTTGAGTGTTGTCATTTTTTGTTGCATTATCAAAATACATTTAAGTATAATAAATATTTTGAATATTTTAAGTGGAATATATTTCAATATTTTAACAACATTGTACATCTGTAGTTCATTCCGTCACTCCGTCACCTTCTCCTACTGAGTGTAATGTTTTATTTGTTTGTTTCAGTTTCTCATTTTTTAACTGCATTACAATAGTGCGATACCCATTTTTATTTAATTATATACAATTTATTATTGTTTGGATGTTGTTGGGATAGGTTTTCCAAACATATAAGATACATTGGAAAACTTTGCATTCATCCTACCTGGTTTATCTACAATGAGGACCACAGTTCAGTTTCATTTTCATGAAATAAAATAACTAAGTAAATAACTAAATATGATCAGACTGCAACTAAACTACACTAATTTTCATAGTTTTATGAAATCCCCTCTTTACAAATACCACCCACTGGTTCTGCACGTTGCAAGTGACTGAGGCTGTGCAACTTTACCCTCCAAGCAGCTTCTTCAGTCAACAAAGTTACATGAGCATATAATCAACAACTAATCTGCTGTCAGTGTTGTTAGTTCATTCTAAGTCTTGTGACAGTCATGACTTCCTTCATGAGAGTAAGAGCCTGTAAATGAAGACATGGCCCTTTTCTTGTCTCATCACTTACTCAATTGCTTTAATTGACAGGTGACACCCACACTGTCACAGAATCCATTTATATAGAGATCACTTGCCTCTCAATCATCTTTAGCACACATATCAGTTAAAGAGAAGCTGATACTTTGTTGAAGTTGGAGCCAATAGAAACCTTTCTACCCCACACTGGAAATGTCCCTTATTATACAAGAAGGCAGTGACGTAAAGTGATGTAAATAAATGATGCTTTGATGTAAGAGGTCAGACTTTGCACGGATAAGAAACTGTACAATGAGAACAGTTATAAACACGTAAAACTGGAAAAAGGTGAAAAAAGGTAAATCTAAATAAAATGATTAAAAAACAAAACAAAACAGGATTTCAGAGAGATATCCCTCTGAAATCCCTCTGAGTAAAATTCATGTCCAAGCATTAGTGTGTGTGACGGAACTAGTTGTACAGTGAGTTCAGCTGCAGGTCCAGGGGGCAAAAAATTACAATAAAGACTCAAATGTTTATATAAACAGTTAAAATGCAGCATTTTCCAACTAATCACATTTGAACAACACTGTCCTCATAAACGGAGCATGTATTTACATTTATATTCATAACAACATTTTTTTTTACTTGTCAAAAACTCGAAGCTTGATGGGAACAATGTAAGCAGTAGCAAAATTACAATATGTGGGAAAATGTCTACTGAGGTAGGTGGTAAACAATGTCAATGGCATTATATCATTGTGTCCAGTTACTTCAAAGCTCTGTAGTATCAATAAAGTTTGTGATAAACTAGTGTCAGCATTCTTATAAACAGCCGATATATGATTCTGAACAGAAGGAATTGTTTACTAGCCTTTAGAATGAGCATTATAGAGTAATGATCTATTATTTGAGGTGTACAGTCAAAGGTCTTTTCGGGGTGGGGGTGCCAGGTGCAATGGGTGAGCAATGCATCAAGTTAATGTTGATATGGAAAAGCGTAAGCATAAGATGCCATATTACAAGTCCTGCTAAAGTCTCTAATTACTGAGTATTATGGTCTGTATAGGGGGGCTGTGTATACTACCATGTGTACTTGTGTGCATCTGCCATAACAGCTGCATCATTTCCACTTGATATGCTGTTTCTCACAACATATTCCTGAGGAAGAGAGCGAACCCTGTACACAGTCGGTCTGCTGAGGTGTCTGCACTGATAATTATCTCTGCTATAAATCGAGCGCTTTAATTGGTCAGAGGCTAAACCCCAGCAGGAGGCCCCGCCTCAGGCTGCCACTAATTGGCTACCTACTGAGTCTAACTATACAGCATTGGACCAAAGTGGGAGTCACTCAACACGCAGCATCAACAGGTGTTTAGATGCTTGTGTCTGCAGAGGCTTGTTTCATGCCCTTGGTGTGTGTGTGTGTGTGTGTGTGTGTGTGGCCTTGTATCCTTATTTTACCTCTGCAGCAGAGAAAAAAGAGCCATCTGACAATACCATTCGTACATTCATAACAAAGTTTGAAGATTATTTATGGCTTGCTGTGATGGATTCTTATAGGTGTCTTTCTTCCGGCAGAGCGGGGAGAGAGAAGGGTTGAATATTACCTTCATCAGGACTGTGAATTAGCTGAGGTGTGTGTATCATATGTTTTCCCATAGCTGTGAACACAAATTGTAGCTCAGAGGAATGTTTAGGGTGTTTTGGCATCGAAAGGAAACGTGAGACATCCTCCCATCTTCAAAGAAATGTTTGTTGAGGGGTAAGACTCTGTGAGTGTGTGTGTGTGTGTGTGTGTGTGTGTGTGTGTGTGTGTGTGTGTGTGTGTGTGTGTGTTGTGTGTGTGCGTGTGTGCGTGTGCGTGTGTGTATGTGTGTGTGTGTTTGTGCGCATCTAAATCCAGAGACAAAATGATGACTATGCTCTATAAATGTCAAACTTCAAAACACCTTTCAATGGTCAACTTTTTGAGAAACACCACGAACAGTAAAGCCAGAGGGAACCTATCACTTACGTCTCTAAAAGTTGACTGCTCTGTCTACTGAGCCATTGCCGCCTCCACATGTAAACATGACTATCATCACTTTTTCAACAGTACATTGTGATCCAGTCAAGAGCAATGATAGTTTGGCAAAGATAAAAAGCAAAAACTGGTCAATGAAGCACTTTGAGTAGACATCAGGACCAGAGGTGCACTGTATATATGCTGGTGATTTATGCCTATAGAGAATTCATCATATGGCCTCTCGATCTATGAAGTTAGTAGTTTCATAGATATCATCCTGGGTGGCCAATACAATACTAAGGCATGTGGGATGTTGGGATGAAGACTATGCCAAAACAACCACCTGTGATATGTTACTTCACCATAAAGCGGTGAAGGAAAATCCAGTTTGTCTGTCCACCATAAGTTTCCAGTTTTCTTTTTTTTTTGGAGCAGCAGCAGCAATGATGAAAGGATAGTGACCTTGCTGTTTTGCAAACTTACTCCAGACCTGCACATCGCTGTTTCACAGTGGCTAAAGGCCAACGCACATAGAGAAACACTTATGTGTTTACATGGCTTCACAGAGACGAGGCTTTACACGGATACATAAATTGGCAAACTCGCCTGCTACCCTGCCAGAGCGACATCTGTGCAATAGCATGCCACTGCTCGGCCAGACCGCCCCAGAACCAGCTTCACTGGTGGAGTGCTAAGATTAATACCATACAAATAAAAAAATAATCTTCATTTAATCACTTTCCCAACCCTTGGCTAAGGAAGTTGTGTCTACTCCTACCAATGACTTATTTATTGCGATCTAATCAGTTAACAAAAGGCCACCCTCACCTTCCCACAGAGTAGTTAATAAAAGATAATCAATCATTTTCATCATTTTCTTTCCTTTCATTAAGCATTAATGAGTGTTTAAACTGTGGCGGGTCTCAAGGCTCCAGCGTGTGCGTTTCACATGTGCATGATTGACCTGTGTGTGTGTGTGTGTGTGTGTGTGTGTGTGTGTGTGTGTGTGTGTGTGTGTGTATGTGAGGGAGAGATAGATATAAAAGAGGTGTGTGTGTGTGTGTGTGTGTGTGTGTGTGTAGGTGAGGAAGAGAGAGAGAGAACAGAGAAAAGACAGAATGGTATAGAAGTGATGGCATAAAGAATGGAATGAAGACATGATATGTGGAATGTGTGTTTAATGGTGACCCTATGGACACACAGAGGCTTACACACATGAGCAGGAAGCAGAGTGTGTGTCCTCATGGTGTTGTGTTAAAAGGTGTGTAGAGCACAGATCAATGCCTTCAGTCAATTAGTGGAGTAATGATTTAATCAATACACTCTCCGTGAGGACCATCATTACTCTTCACACAGTTTGTGATTACTCCTTGTGTGTGTGTGTGTGTGTATGTGTGTGTGTGTGTGTATCTTTATGTTCCAAATATTTCTCTACAAGGAGAAATGTCATCAATTGTGTTAAATGAATAATGAGCGAGAATAGATTTGTCAATTCACACAGACTGTTGGACTATTTGTATTATCCATTATGCAATAATAAGAGATTTCCACACTTTATAATGATTTATTGATCATGGCACTATAATCTGTGACATATGCATATAATCTTTAAGTAGAAAGTATATGTTTTAATGTGTTTATCTTTTATTTACATACTTACTTTTTATTTACTTTATTTTATGATACACTTTTAATTTCTCAATTTATATTCAAAGATGCTGCTAAGTCTTTATACTGTCTGTGTGTGTGTGTGTGTGTGTGTGCGTGTGCGTGTGTGTGTGCGTGTGCGTGTGTGTGTGTGTGTGTGTGTCTTTGACCTGTATGAGAAAACACCCCAACTTTAAGCTTTCTCCCCTGTTTGATGCTCAGTTGAGTGATTTCACCTGAGTTAGTTAACTGAACTGATGACAAAGTACTGATGACAAAGTACTGATGTCATCATAACATTAGGTCCTCTGACATTTACAGTTCAGCCGACACACGCCTCCATGCATTGTTGCATTGTGGGCATGACTAAAAAGAGAGCACACATCCCCAAACTGAGGCTTTATAATCACCCAGACTTCCGCTAACGCTTTTACCATCAGCTATCAGCATGTTTCACTAATCACTCATTCTCAATTCCACACAGACGGGCCAAAGGCACTCAAGGAGGAAACTCACAGTACTTCCACAACTTATCATTTCAAGAATAGTGACCCTGCACTTTCTATGTATTTATCAGTGATCCTCTCAGCAAGGTAGATCTTTTTTTGTTCATGTTGCCATGGCTACAGAGCTTCGGTCCCATGTGTCTATTACATTTCCATAGGCTTCAATTAATAACCCTAATTTCTACAGGGTATGGGAAACAAGTTTGTGAGTGACCATTATTCCACAATTCCACAACTGCGTTAGTATAAGTAGCCTTGAGGGGATGATCTTCATAGTGATGGTAGATCAGGAAGGTAAAAAAAATTCCTGAGAAAATGATCAAATCCCGGTAAAACAATCACATGTTTGGGAAAATCTTTATTTCTTCCTTTTTCATAGTATATTCTAATAATGTATGCCATTCCAGGAATGTTTAATTCATTCAATTAAATTGTGTCTATCCTTTATTTTTCCAACCAACATTCCTGAACATAGAGATGCTTTTTAGGTTGCACTGTTTCATAAAGACAAAACTATATAATTAAAAAAGTAAGATATAGCTTTAATGCCAGACCCCATGGTGAGAGAGATACATTTAAGAACCTCCTGCTCTGCATCAGAAATCTCCCATGTCAGGCTGCAAATGTCAAGTGGCCTTTCAATCCACTGCTCCATCTCTAATCTGTTTCCATGTCATTAACTTAAATGCCAGATTGTAATACATCGCATGTATGTGAATATAATTGTGTGCATGTCATCAGTTCAACATCTGATGAATGGACAGGTGGTATTTCATTCTCATCATGTTCTCTACCTCTACTCCACTCATCAACAGAGCACAAGGTCTGAGTCTGCACAGGGAGAATTAGATGATGTACAGACTGTGGAGTAATAAAGGAAGTGCAGTACACCCTGTACTTCTAAAACACAGTGCACAATACAGTATATTTGTGGATCTGAGCTGTACTCGGGTTATGAAACCTCAGTCCATTGTTAAGTCCATACAGTCCACATTGGCTCAGTCAGATTCATCAAATGTAGAGGCCACTTGAACCTGGGACCAAGGGCCGAGGTGGTCAGTGCAATCAATGCTATCTCTGTTGATCGAAGGACACCTGGCCTGTATTGGACAATGTTGATCATGGTGGTTGTATATGTGCATATGCAGCTGCAACGTCCCTCCGGGGCCAGAAGTCGTAAACAGAGTGAGTGTGACCCAGTGAACATGGTGCCATGCCCAGGGGGTGAGAGTTGAAAGGGCAGTGGTCAGATTCATAATGTAGAAAACTGGCATGAATGAAGCTTGCAAGCAAGTTGGTATGACAAAGCAAAATACAGCTGAAAGAGCCTTTACTTAAAGTTTACTTTGAAATGAAGATGCAACAAAGTTCAGCTAGAACAAGTAAAATACAACATGATGTCATTCGTCATGGTAACGGCAACTTTTGGACTGAAATGTTGGATGAACTTACTTCACAGATAGATTATCTGCTTGACAGCAGATGAGAGAATGCTACGCAATCGCTTCCACTGCAATCAGATATGAAATTATGACGAGGATGAAGGATCAACATTAAGTTGTGGTTTATGTCCGGCATCTCTCGGCTAGGATGGGTCAGTGTAGAAAATTAAAAACCTGTTACAGTTTTATTTTAGGTATCAATATTTCATATCAAATCAATTTGGCAAGTTACAAAAAGAAATGTGTAACAATGTTCACATTGTCAACACAGTCAATTCTTAATTGACTGAGTATATGGAGTATATGGATAAAAGTAGAGTAAAAGTATCAAACATAGCACAGTGTGATGGGAGACAAGAGGAGGGAAGGACTGAGGACTCTGTTGCTTCCCCTTTTACCAAAAAGTAGATATACTGAAAATCTCTGTTAATTAATATCCTATTCTAATATCCTAATTAATATCCTTCTATTTCGCCTGTTTAAGCTCTATGCAGAGCCTGTCCACAGATTTTACACCCATACACACCACTTCCCTGGTCTTTCACCAGTCCTCACCCCTGGCAAGCTCTTCTAAATAGCCCCCCAATCTCCGCCATGGCATCGGCGGTGGTGTTTGGATCGGTGACTGCATCGGCCTCTCTACCATCAAAGTCCTCCCAAAACAAAGCCTGCACTGATGGCCGGTCAGCTGGCCTGGCACTCTCTCCCCGTGGTGACTCCACCTGCCGACGGGACATCCCCCCTTCACGGCTCCGACCACATTTCTGTGGCTTCATCTGCTGCCAGTGAGTCATTAAAGCCCTGCTGCTTTAACTGGGGGTCATGCAGGGTTTCTTTGGCCAACACAAAGAAATATTCCACACTGTGGAGTTTGTGCCTGCAAGTCAGCTGACAGTGTCCACAGCCCTTGTAGAGCTGAGCCGCGACCCAGTACACCTGAAGAGAAGGGGAAGTGAGCGACAGAGGCGACCACACATTCTTTTCCCATTTTTATGCAAGACTGGTATTTTCTGTCTAAGAAATACTCAAAAAAAACATTAAAAATCAATTACATACTGGCATTGTCATGAATTATATCACTTGAATGTGATATGATTTTATTCATTACTCTTAAAGGTGCAGTTTGTAATATTTGGTGACATCTAGGGGTGATATTGCATGTTGTATCCATCACCTCAGCCTCACCCTTCTGTGCATGCAGGAGAACCTATGGGAAACTTCAGTTGTCATTAAAACTCAGTAGACGTTTAGTATGTCCACTTTTACTTCTGTAAAAACATGGCGGCCTCCATTCAAGAGGACCCGCTCCTCATGTAAACATACATTAATGGGCTCATTTTAAGGTAATGGAAAAAATAAAACATTTAGGTAATTATACATAAATGTCAGTATGTAATTGTTTTGTAATATTTTTAGAAGTGACACAAATGAACAAGATCTTACACACTGCATCTTTAATTGAGCCCATTACTCTATATTTACATGAGGAGTGTGTCCTCTCTATGGGGCCGCCATGTTTTTACAATAACCCAGAGTGGGCATACTAAACATCTTCTGAGTTTTAATGACAACTGAAGTCTACCATAGGTTGTCCTGCATGTTCAGAAGGGTGAGGGTGAGGTGATGGACACAACATACAACTTCACCTCTAGATGTCACCAAATCTTACACACTGCACCTTCTTCTCCAACTTGGTTTTATTACAAAAAGAAGTGATTAAAAATGACCAAAATCGTACACACTGCACCTTTAATAATCAAGCAACAATTGTAATTCAATGCCATAATTGCCTAAAATGAGATATAAATGCAACCAATTGGGTATGTTGCCCATGTTAGTGGTGGATACACCAGCGCAGTTTTCATCTCATGCAGTCACTTTGTTTCGTGCGTCACGTTTTTTCCATTCCCATGCTGTCGTGGGAAAGCAATGATATTGAGGGGGAGGGAGTAAGAGGGTGTCAATGCAAGGGAGGGCATTAGGTATTGTCACAGGGTGTGTGTGTGCGTGTGTGCGTGCGTGCGTGCACGCGCGTTTGTGTGCGAGAGACAGAGCATGATTATGACAGTATTGTGCCATCTACCGCTGCGATGCTGCATTTTAAACAGAAATACAATCAATAAATAATGACAATAGGAGTAAAGGGTATAATGAACACACACATACACACACACACACGCACACCCGAGCTTATAGACACAAACTGAAACCGTCAGATAAACAGTGGATACACTGCTTGTCAAACCAGGTACATGGTAACATGTAACCTTCCTAGATTGCTTATCTGTGCTGGTTTCTGTCACGATAATGTTTAAAGTCACAATAAGCTCGTCCGCACACAAAACACACTCTGGTTTGGTTTATGCATGAGCAGCTGGGATCGAAAATGTTTTGTTTAGAATAATAAGCTTAATCTAATTTATTTTGACACTGGCACTGTATGTTGTATATTATTATAATTATAATTAAAATATAGACATATACTATATATCTATATATATTCATTCTTTGATTTTACACACACACACACACACACACACACACACACACACACACATATATATATATATAAAAGTCCATTATATTCTCTCTCATGTTTTCCTGCTTAAAATAAAGAAATAAAAAAACACACTCCACATGAGGTGCATTTGTGTAATTGGTTGAAATAAATCAGACTTCTGATTGGCCAAGGAAGTGAAGGGTTTTGGCCAAACCATGAGGGCTGACTCTTTTTTGTTCCAAATGCTCCGAGCGTCTTTACACCGTCCATACATTGTATCCGTGGAGCAGCACGGCACACCTGCAGAGGGCCTCTCCGGGGAATAGGCTCTCTCTGTTAATAGCACCCCACTCCATCTGCCTTTCAGACTCACACTCAGGTAATGCAACCTCTTCAGGCTGCACAATGCCATCCCTGAACAACCACACACGCACACACACACACACACACACACACACACACACACACACACACACACAGAAAAGATGAACCCTATTATTAGCGATACTCATGATAGCTCTGACCACTACCTTTCAGGTACATTAGAAAGCTCTGGATAGACTAACCAGAATGAAAACATGATTGAAGAGGCTGCACAGAGATTCTTTACTGTAAATGTATTTTCGTATTAGTTGCATCTTAAAGCTGTCATTGTCAAAATTCAGAAAGATGCATGTAGTACAGACTTTTACGGCCCAGCTCTCTTAGCCCTCAAAATAAAAGTGCCACTTTAGAAAACTAACCCCAATTGTTTACCATCCAGTTTGCTTTTAAAATAAAAATGTATTCAAATGGACTGGTATTGTCCACAAAAACAAACACATTTTCTTATGCAGAATTTTAAAGGTGCAGTGTGTAAGATTTTTGTAATTTTGTATAATCTAAAAATATTACGCACTGCACCTTTAACATTTCAAACATATTAAACAACAAATCAAAGTAGAACATGAATACTTTAAAAACTGAACTGTTCCAGTTATTTTTATTGTACTGATATATTTAGGGGGCTGACAACTGTTTGTGGGGAATGTTACAGGGATCCGAGACAGATGGAGAATATGGCAGTTGCGATGTTATTGAAAGTCGGGGGTCTGTTGACAAGTGCGGATCTGGAGGACACACACGGAAAGGACTTTTTGGTGATTTGTGTGCATCGCTGGCTAAATGCCTCGTCCTTGGTATGAAGACGTTTCAGAAGTCATGTTAATGCTGCAGCCTGTGCACGCATGCTGTAAAGTGCCTCTAGATGAAAGTGGTTTTGATAAAATGCACACTGTGCCTGTGAAGTGGGCTAGTTAGCAGTTAGCCAGCATACTGGCTCAGTGTGTTCCCAGTTATCATAACCTGCTAGCTCAGTATGTTTCCTTCAACACCTTGACTCTGTGCTAATTGGGACAAACCCCCCATAGTGTGACCCTCAAGGGGGAGCTGTGCTGGTGCATGCGTGTGTGTGTGTGTGCGTGTGTATGTATGTGTGTCTGTGTGTGTGTCTGTGTGTGTGCGCGTGCGCTTGTGTGAACGTGTGAATCACAACAGGAGGTGCCATGCAGGAAGGAAGGGAGAGATGCAATGCTGTCAGCATCCATAATATCCACATTTAGTGTTTTCCTCCATTTTCCACATTTTGAGTGTTCCTCCCTTAAAACCAATGTGTCACACCTGTGATGTTTGAACAGGTAAAGGCCATGTGAGGATTTGAAAACAAAGGTTACCTGACCCAAATAAGTCGCAGGGTATGATACCGAGGAAGAGTTCCCACTGTTTTGCTAAGCAAAGCTGAGGTTTTCATGTGCTCAAGTGAATGTGCTTGTGTGTGTGTAAATGTGCGTGTGTGTGTGTGTGTGTGTGTGTGCGTGCGTGCGTGCGTGCGTGCGTGCGTGTGTGTGTGTGTGTGTGTGTGTGTGTGTGTGTGTGTGTGTGTGTGATGCATCATTTATTAATGCTGTTGCATCCTTGAACCAGTTTCTTCACAGAAGTAGATATCGTGCTGGGTATCGCGCCGGCACACCCTCCTATGTCCTTGGCAATGGTTCTTCAAACTTCTCCTCTTTATACTCAATTGATTTATTTAGGGTTGTTTATCATTTAATGTTAGGCACAGCACTGAATAACATCACAGTGGTTCTCTCCATTATGTATTAGTGAAGGGTGCTGTAATATGTTACTCCAAGAAAATAGAAGTAAACCATAATCTTTTCATGATGTTGGATTGGAATCTGTATTACCACTAATGTAGTAGAACAGTTAAATGTTCACTGAAGGATGTTGGCAAAGATAGAACACTGGTGCACACCCATGATCACTCATTGCATCACAGGAAGTGTTTTCTCACATGATGCTAGTGTTACTGATGGACTTGATTTATCTGGCACGTCATTCATTCGTTCATTCATTCGTTCATTCATCCATTCATTCATTCATCCATTCATCCATTCATTCAATCATTCATTCACTTATAGTATAGAGTATAGCATATACTCACAATATAGTTTATATGTATTAGTTGTGCTAATGAATGATGAGGGCGAAGAAATTTGTCATTTCACAACAAACTATCAAACTCTAGTATTATCCATTATGCAATAGAACTGTATAATGGATATATATATATATATATATATATATATATATATATATATAGTAGATATCGTGCTGGGTA
>JAFBJT010106205.1:149750-167311 GCA_016785325.1 Chascanopsetta lugubris
ATATACATGTGTGTGTGTGTGTGTGTGTGTGTGTGTGTGTGTGTGTGTGTGTGTGTATGCGTGCACATAAACACAACACCTCCTCTCTCTGGAGGCAGGACCAACAAACAAAAATCACATATCACATATAATATGACTCATTGTCATAACACTAAGACATTCATCAGTTGTTTCTGATCACAAACATCACGCCTTATTTACTTATTCAGGATTTCAAACAGTATAATGGGATGGTTCATATTATTGATCTATCTTATAAAATGAAATGACTTTAAATTGAAGTAAATTGATTAATTCCTAACTCGTTTTTATCGGGACTTGGCAATTCTGACTCATTTCTGGAACCCATGCAAGAAGTTGGCATACGTTTTCATGGTTGTTCTAACATGGCTTCTCCTGTGTGGTCGGCAGGGTCACATGTCATAGTACATCCTCTGCTCATTGGACACCATTAATGCCTTGGCTGGTACGTGCACACATTCTGTGTCACAAAAAAGTGAGTAAGGATAAAATTGATCATAACAACTGTAATAGTTTAACACACATTGCATCAGAAAATGAACTACGCTTGGATGCCAGTAGAGGCCTGAATCTGGACTGTGCTTGTGGTTGAACAGAACCTGTTGTTTGAGTTCATCAGGCTTAACAAGGTCGGCGTCGTGGTGAGACAATGAGGAGCTTCTGCCACAACAGCTGCTCTATGTTGTTCGCTCTCTAATTTTACAAGCGGTTTTAAATTTTACACGCAGTTTTGAATTTTACAAGCTGTTTTGAATTTTACAAGCTGTTTTAAATACTTAGTTGCCAATTTATAAGTATTTGCTCACTAACTCACAATTAAAACCACAGAGTTATGGCTTGTAGAGGCATCCAAGATCAGATTCATCCTCCACCTCTGGCCCATGCATGACATGCAAATATATGTCATCAGTCCTGGACATGGACAGTGTCACAGTCAGAGGACTCTCTCTTATATCAACACTTACAGTTGCAACTCAGCATCATAGGATGAAATGAGGGCTGTACTGGAAAGAAGTAAAACCTTTCAGGAGTTTGGAATCACTTGGTTGCACACATTAGCGCAGCAGGGTGTCATCTGCATAGCAGTGTAACATTAACTGAATGGAACACGTTTAAATACAATTTAACCTATCCTAGTCCTGAACCTTGAATTCCAACCTATTCAGCCCGCGTAACTTATATTTGATGATATCTCGTAATAGATGATATTGCAGTTTGATGACTAATAGTTTGAGCTTTTAATTTGACAACTAGTAAAAGTATGCTTTTGAACGTTGGAAAAATATGTTTAAATGATCCTGGATCCCGGCTTCATTACAGCTTTGTTGCATTCTTTCATGTACGGGGCCCAAACTAAAAATGGAGATAAAATCACTCCAGCTGTGAACCACCATCATTAACTCATGCTTCATACTCTACGTGGGCGCTCCTCCAATCCTGCCTGTGACCAATTTACAATCATTACAGAGAGGGAGCGTGAGGTGCTCAGCCATCATTTGGCAGCATGTTTCCTTACTGGGATTACAAATTTGAATTCTTAGATATACAAAAAAGTTCTGCAAGTCACTTCATCTAATACTGTGAAATAATAATTTAATTTTTATTTATTATATTTATTCTATATTCTGTAACTGTATTCGAGTATAAAGAAAGAACAAAGGCTTTTTTGATATCAATCTATCAAAAAAGTTCAGAGAGCTAACAATCAAATTTGTAATGAGGGAAAAAGTCCACTAAAGAAGATATTATGTTGCAGTAAAAGTGCAGTGTGTAAGATTTTGGTCGTTTTTGTGACTTCCATTGGTAGAACAATTCCAAACTAAGATTTTCATAATAATCTAAATGTATCTTTGTACCAACTACCCTTAAATGAGCCCTTTAATTTATATTTACATGAGGAGGGAGTCCTCTCTCCTGTTTTTACAGAAGTTTGTACATGTTCAGAAGTGTGAGGTGATGGTGACAACATGCAAATTCACCACAGGATGTCACCAAATCTTACACACTGCACCTTTAAATTAGAGAGACATTATATGCAATCAGTGGGTTTTTTCCACGAAAACAATAGTTCGGTGGAAGTGGAAATATGTTGGGGTGCATCTGTTTTTATGTGTAGAATTTGAAAAAAAAAACCACCTCATAAACTACAGCCCAATCTTTGGCTTTCTCTTGAGGAACCACACTTGAACCAGCCTTGTTATTACTCCGATACGATCAGCCTCTTTTGCTTTTGATTAAGTTACTTCTTCCAGCAAGAGTTGATTTTCTGCTTCCCTTCATTTGAACTGAAACTCTTCAAAACCGGTCCCCAGCACTTCTAATAAAACGATAACAAAGATCTGTATATCCAAACAGCCTGAATTAGAATAGCGCACTTTCTTTATTTTAATGTATTCTGCCCTCACCAAATAAAAAGGGTTATTGCTCTTCTTCTTCACCCCCCCCCCCCCCCCCCCCCCCCCCCCCCCCCCCCCAGCGACAACGGCCAGTAAGGGAGTTATTAAGGAACAGTGTAACTTTGCTAAGTGGCTGGATGGTGGATGGGAGTGTTTGATGGGTAAATTGGGAGCTGTGGGGGCCGGAGACTCCGCAGCCTTGAGTCTCAGTGCCACGCCGATGCAGAACAATCTGTAATTGGCACCAAGTAGAGACACCCAACTGTCGCCCATAAGGAGAGTCAGAGAGCGAGAGGTACTGAAGAGTGTGGATTACCACTTGGTTAGACCAGTGAGGTGAGTTCAATTGTTGTGTCTCTTATTTGTTAATTTCCTTACGTCACTTCATCTTCTTGTTCTTCATCTCCCATATAGGTTTTCAATCTTCTAGACCGATTCACTTAGCGGCCCACAGGCCCAATGTGGCCCATTACCAACCTTTGAGTTGCCCAACCTGTGGTACTGTAAAAAAGAAAAAAAGGAGAAACCAACCATCTGCGTATATAAGATAAAACAAATGCTGAACATTTTTTTTTACATTAACATGAATGACATATCTTATTTTTTTGATAATGTAGCCATTTTTGTACTATTTAGTTTTTCATGCACCTTTATCAAGTTACGTCCAGAATTTTGCAGAATTACCTCAGATTCTGCTTCAGTGAAAGGTTATGCAAAAATGCTTTAATGCACTTTTTGATGTGACCACATTTTAAAGGGAAACAACTATTAATCATGACTTTTGTTTCAATGCATTTATTTGTGCTTGTCATAAACTAGTGCTGCGTATACCAGCTCCGAAAATTGTATGAGGCCCAGCTAAACGAGTCTGTTTAAATAACTCTGTCCAGATTTCATTTGTGATTCACTGTCAAGAGCCACAGAGGAATCATGGGCACACACATTGAAATAAGTTGACATACTTAAAAACGCAACATAGATAGACAGACAATGAGAACACATTCTATTCTAATATTTAATTCCTAAATCATTGCATATCCTCGCTGAGCAGCACTGACAGACAAGCTTCATTTTTAGGCAGTGGAGGCAACATCAAAGCAAAGAAGAGGAAGAAGAAAATTGTGGCGTCCGATGTATTCAGAGGGTTCACCTCATGACGGGATTTAAATTCCTTGACATCCAATTAAAGCTTCTGTGGAAGTGACTCACTCAGTTTTAAGATCCAAGATGGACTAAAGTGAAACATTTTGGTGCTGCCATCTAAATCAACCAGTGAGATTTACCCGGTAACAGTCCCTGGCTTCTTTGTTATCTGTGGTGGTCCTGGCTTAACGTCACTGAGGGAACAGCCAATCAGAAGGAGGCGCCGGGAGACAAGAAACAATACCCTCAACTTGCTAAAACTAGAATTACAATGAAATGAATGTTACTACTTCAACACACATTCAAAGAACAGTCAGATAAGGAACCTTGAACATGCTTAAGCTGTTTCTGCCACATGTTTCATTCAATCTGAATTTTGTTGAATTCATTTTTTTAAATCATTTTTATCATATGCACATTGATGAAGATATCAATGTATATATGGCAGAAGTGGCCGGAAGGCTGCACCTGTAGTCCCTGGCAGGTTAGACGAAAACAACCAATAAGAAAAACAACACACTACACTGTGAAAATAGACAATTCGCTACACAAATGCAAATTCACGTACAATACGTAAACACCGGACAACAACAAAAATAAATACATTTACATACTTGATTATATATGACCCATATTTGATCAAATATCATCATCAAAACAATCAGGAATCAAAATAGCAACACTTATATAATTATCATGCATGCAGACTTATCAGTGTATTCATTATAACCTTATAAAAGATTACATACTGTACCTAAAGCCTATTTTAAAAAAAAAGTCTAAGAAAGTCACATATTTTGTATCTCTAACCATAGCACTCTTGCTGTTTTGTTTTTTGACCCTTTTAAACTTAAACCTCTTGTAAAGTGTTTTTTCGAACATGCGGCTTTGCTAACACCTTGCAGCGCCCCAGGGTGATGGCTATATGCAGCTCCAGCCCTGTGTGTGTGTGTGTGTGTGTGTGTGTGTGTGTGTGTGTGTGTGTGTGTGTGTGTGTGTATGTGTGTGTGAGCGAGCACTCAGCAGTCCAAAGGCCCCCCCACGGTGTTTCGCCGTAGGTGTGCAGATGAAAGGGCTGCCAGGGAGTGTGCATATACACACAAACGTACACACACTCACACAGAGGCAGAATGTTTGAAGTGGCACCCAGCAGCTGAGCTGAGCTGTGGCCTTCTTCACTTTGACATCTGGCTAAAATCTCCCCGAGATCAGCACCTATCAACCACATGCTCCTGCTCTTCCTCAGCCCCATGCTCTCCCTGGATAACCATGAACCATGATGCTCACACTAGCACAGAGGTGATTGGCTGTAGGCCGATGATGTCACTAAATTGAGTTGTACGCTGGTGGAATCGGCGTCACGTGGCCTGCTGGTTTGTGTGTGTGTGTGTGTGTGTGTGTGTGTGTGTGTCTGTGTGTGTCTGTGTGTGTCTGTGTGTGTGTGGTGGAGGTTGTGTTGAATATAAATTGGATTCTACATACCAACCAGTAATGTGGTTCCATCAGGGGGTGAGAGGGATGCGTTTGCACTACATTTTTAAAATGCCATATTTCCAAAGCAGGAGGAAACACAGAGTCTGCATCAACACTCCATCAAGGCTCATGTCACTGTCAGTATATCAATGTTAGTATGGCGTTTTGTGCTTTAGACAGGAACAGCATGTCTCTTTCTCATTTGTCCAGCCACATTTTTGTTGTTGCTGTTTTGTAAATCTTATTTTAGATGAGATACGATAACAGAATAATAAGCCTCACTTACATTTGAGCATGCATATTTCATTTATTTATCAATTAATTTATTGTTTAATTGTGTCAGATTTCTTTGTGTAAAAGTGGGGTTAGATTTAAACTGAATGTTTCAGGAATTCACGTAGTTTCAAATTAATAGATTACAATTGTTTGTGTTTTGCAGTCAGTAACATTGTACAGTTTAGATAGAGGGTTAACACCATTACTATTCCACATCTTTATAACATTGTTAATCTTCCACAACCTAATAAAACAGAATAAAATGTAATTGCAGCTATTCTGCTACATGTGACATGACAGAGAGAAACACAAAATAATAGTCAATGAGTTGCACTTCAGAGAAACTTTTTTAAATCTTCAAAATACATTTATGATGTTTTAAGACACACATCGGTTGTGTCCCAGTTCAGGGGCAGCATCCTCCTGAGGTTGCATTTAAAAAGGGAATGTGTCGCAGCAGCTGTCCATTACGAGATGCTCATCCCTAAATATGATGAACAAATGTGCATTTCAATCCACAAAGACCTCAACAACCATCAACTTCGATCTCCCAAAGTTGGTTGCGCACCACTGATGATAAGACAGCTATGCAAGTGAAAGTAAAATAATAAAAAGTTGATTCAAATATGAGACCAACTCACTTCATCCATGTAAAGGTTTAGGATGTTTTCAGTAAATGTTTGCAAGGAATAAAACAAATACTTACCTTGTTTATTTGGAACAAAAAATGGCACTCGACAGACCTCCATAACAATCCAAACAAATGTATTTTAAGATGTTTATTTGAGATGATTATTTATAACTGATCCTTCTGGGTGGATTCACAGACAATGGCACAGCTAATTCAACCAGACAGTTTCACAGTCACTTTATGAGGAAGTGAAGAGACTGTCAATAACTGAAATAAAAATTCAAACTGTTGTTTTTTTAAATGTATTTCTATTCTGTTTCCCAGTTCCCTTCACTTTGCTTTGAGTCACGTTTTGATGGAACGATGAGATTGATTTTTGTGACATTTTAATAAAAGAAAATTACTTATAATAACAGGATGGTGAACATGTGTTGTTGATGGGGATTTGACATGAAAGATTTCTTATCGGGTTCACCAATCACCTGTGTACCAGTGTGGTTACATGTGCAGACACAAACTTTGAGATTGTGTGTGTGTGTGTGTGTGTCCATGTGATACCTCCAGCAGAGTTGGTAATGAGCTCAATGGATTGAAGCTGTTAATTAAGACGAGTTTTTAATTAATGGTGTTCCCTGAATCTGCCCGTCATAAATTATTCTTAACAGACACAGGACAGATGTTGTTAAGTTCCCCAGTCTGCAGGCGGAGATGGAGTTTAGTCAGAATGTCGCACACTCCATTGTATTTACATGACGGGAAAAAATCCGACTCTCAAATCTAAACACATCAGACAACAACATTTAATGTTTGCGAAGAGACTAAGACGCATTGTTGCTCTACAGTGTCCACTCCTGAGCATATAGGAGATTACAATCTGAAGTTAAAGACGTGCAGATTATAACAACGGTTTGACTTACACATAATGTGTTCTCTGCTTTATACATATATTTTATGATGATCATCAGTATCTTTATGCTGACGTGATATCAAACATATTTAAAGTGTTCACAGTTCCACTAATAAACACTCAGATATAGTCGTATGTGCCTTCTCTGACCTCTGACCTCTCACTCATTGTGTCTGCCTGTCTTTTAACCTCTGGTGTCTTCATGTAACATTTGCTCAGCTTGAGTCCAGAGAAAGGCTTTTTTTTACAATTAAATTGTGAGAAAAAACCCATTTAGTAAAGTGGAATACTGTCATGAGGACTTTACAATTGTAGAATCCAAGAGAAAACAACAGCAGATAGAGCATTGGAGAAACAGTTGTTGTCTTCTATATTTGTCCAAAAATGGACTCTTTTTGATCTTCAAATTATCATTTACAAAACTCACTCACAGGCTGAAGTTTGAGTTTCATAAGAAAAAATGTAGTAAATTGATTGGTTAACATCCTGAACACCCATTGAAACGCATAAAACTCAGAGTTAAAGCTAATTTGACACTAGTAAATGGCCTAATTATTGCATCCTACAATGAAAATACACAATAATGATGGATTAAGAGCATTTGAGAAAACACATAAATGGAACTTATTTTCATGATTGGGGAGAGCAACAGGTCACTCTGCTCTCTCTCACACTGTGAGAGTGTGAGACAGAGTGTGTTAAGTGTTGGATGAGCTGAGCATCAACACTTGTGATACCTCATCACCCACTGATTCAAGTTCCAAAACAACGTTTAACTTTTGGAGCAAAGTCTTCTCAAAAACCCTCTTTTTGACAGTTCTTATTTTTTTTCTTTTTTGACATTTGGGGCGTTCGAGTTTCAAGGTATCTCCGTAAATACATGCATGGTTTATTGTTTTGCACTCTTGGGCACAAATCAGCATAGTTGAGGTAATAAATGAATACAAAAATGTATCTGATGCATTGTCAAGATTTATTTTTTTAAATCAAATGGAAAAAGATAAATCAGTCACAAACTTTGCAACCCAGGGGAAATCAAGAGAATCGGAACATTGTTTAAAAGGAATATGACATGTAGCTGTGACGCACAGAAGTTGTTCCAGACTCAAACTAAATATGTTTGGATCTTTAAAAGACTTTAGTTGTATCTGTCTACGTAAAGACAGGACTCATTGTGGTTTCTCTGGCTCACACAAAGATGGAAAGCATTTAAACAATATGAAAACAAGTCTTTTGTTTGTATTTATGTTGGTCTAAATGAATCTGGTTTAGTCTGTTCTTTGGCTGCACTGACATGTTTACAATCAGAGAAGCTTTCATGAAGCTTATTTGCTCTAAACTCACTGTGCTGTGTTCTCGGTCCACATGAGCTTCCATGGGTGAATCAGGACACAAACACAGCCAGAGACTATTTACCAAATAAAGGGAAGCGTCCACCTCTCCTATGTCCTTGTGTCTCCTGTCTGATCCCTCCATGTCCTCTGACCTCACCCCCCCCCCCTCCCCCCTCTCTTCATTCATTCCTCTCTCCTCTCCCCCCTCCAGCCTCTCTCCTTTACTCTCAATTCCTTTCATCTCTGTGATCGGTTTATCTTCCCCCGAGCAAGGCTTCACCACAACAGACTCTGAAGCAACCAGTAAGGAGTTTAGACTTCTATTTGCAAGGTTATCAAGCATTTACCGTGATGATGGTGGAATGTAATATACTATACAATATTGTATTGTATTTAGGATGAATAATGAGTAGTATAACATTTGTCTTAGAAAGAACTGGTGCCACATGTTAACATAAGTATTAAGTGAACATTCACAGAGTAAGACATTATAATGTTTTTTATTGTACTTTTTTGATTCACAAAGTTGGCAATGTTAATCATATCAAATAATAAAAATAATAATGATAATGTAATAACAACAACAATAATAATAACGTTAATAATAATGTTAATAATAATAATAATAATAATAATAATAATAATAATAATAATAATAGTACTACTACTACTAATGATAATAATAACAATAATAATAACACAGATAATAATAATAATAATAATAATAACAACAATAATAATATAGTGCACCTTTTTGCCATTTTAATTAATCATTTTCAAATGCTAAATAAGTTATCCACATATTTAAAGTTGGCTTAAAGAATGAGAGCAGCATGTCACATTTCATTAATATGAATTGTGACATGCTGTCACTATTTATACCAAACTCTGTGACCAAATTTCTCTGGCTGTTACGTTTCAGGGGAAATGATTTATAAATTACACTTCCATAATATGCAGCAGACTTCCTAAATCCAATATGACACATTCAAACATTAAGAAGAGGGTCTCAGTCCCTGTGTATACACTATGACAACCATTTTCCAGCGCTGTTTGTCAGCATGTGCAGAGGCTGAGTGATTTCACATCCTGCAAACAGCTTTGTGTGTGTGTTTGTGTGTGTGTTTGTGTGTGTGTGTGTGTGTGTGTGTGTGTGTGTGTGTGTGTATTAGCAGGCCATGGTGCTACTAGGATTAGTATGGATGTGGCTCGTGTGTGTCAGAGATCACATGACCAGAACATTCAGTGCAGCAGTGACATGTCACCACTGTAGATTTATCATAATGAGGTAAATGCTGCCTCCACCTCTCTATCACTCACAGTTTTGCTTCTTGTCAGGAGTGCTGGACTAAATCCTATTTGGACACTCATCATAAATAGAAGGTCGTTGTTCCTTTGACCTACATCCGTCTGTCCTGCTTTGATGTGTAAATGAGGGACACTGGTAACTGCTGGATAATGATTCCTGGAAAGCGCTTTGTTAATGTTTGAAATCCACTAACCTCTATGACATGTCTGTCTGTCTGTCTGTGTGTGCGCGTGTGTGTGTGTGTGTGTGAGAGAGAGAGTGTAGTAAAGTAGATCCAGGTACCATAGTGGTTCAGCCTAGTTGTTCTGTGTTGTGTTTTCTGTTCTTTCCTATTCTTTGTGGATTCCTTGCTAAAGTATATTTAAAGGTGCAGTGTGTAAGATTTGGTGACATCTAGTGGTGAAGTTACATGTTGTATCCATCACCTCACCCTCACCCTTCTGAACATGCAGGAGAATCTATGGTAGACTTCAGTTGTTGTTAAAACTCAAAAGATGTTTAGTATGTCCACTCAGTTCTTCTGTAAACACATGGTAGCTTCCGTAGAGAGGACCCACTCCTCAGCATGGTTTGGTTATTATGGTCTGCTGGTTACCCACCATTCTGAGACCTGAGACGCCCTTTCACTCAGCAGCCCTCTGCTCGTGCTGGAATTCTGATAACATGAATATCCTCGGCCTTTTTTATTCTCTTCTGGGACAGATTGAATAAATTCAAGATGGAAACAAATTGTGGTTGAGACTAACGAGCTAAATATGCCAAGACATCGAAGCACTCCAGGGTTTTTAAACATTCCAGTCAAACAGCATAAGCGGTCTGAGTGCATGGCAGTCAGGGATGAGGCGTGACCTCTTCATTTCATGTGAAGGAATCAATTCCACCAGGGAGCACTCACAGAGCGCAAATGCAAATGCATACAGTTTATATACATGTTTTATTGGTGAAAGAGGGTAATTCATATTCCCGTGTTGCTTGAAGGTGCAGTGTGTAAGATTTGGTGCCTTCTGCTGAAGTTGTGTATTGTTTCCATCTCCTCACCATTTGCGTATACAGGAGAACCTATGGTAGCCCTCAGTTGTCATTAAAGGTCAAATGATGTTTAGTATGTCCACTGTGGGCTACTGTAAAAACACGGTGGTCCCCATAGGACCCACATCTAGTGTGTAAATATACATTAATGGGCTTATTGTAAGGTTAAGTAAAAAGCATGTCATACCTGGGGGGATCATACATTTATAACAATGTCCTCATATATTTGTTTTGTAATTCTATTTCTACAGATAGAAGTGACAAAAATGACCAAAATCTCACACACTACACCTTTTATGAAAGCACTGCTTTCAAAGATCTGAATCAGCATGAATCAATCACTTTGCTGCCTTGCAAGAACTCAACAATTAAATAAAAAAACAAACACAGAAATTGTTTTGTTTTCAAATCACATCTATGCGATTTGAATGACTAAAGTAATGATTTCTTTTTAACTTGACAATTACAAACCAAACAAATATACCATAACCATAGAAAATAATAGTCCAATGAGGAGAAGGTCTACCTTCTCTTCATTGGACTATTATTTTCTTAATATTTTCTTAATATTAATATTCTTAATATTTTCTTAATTCTAATTAAGAGAACTTCATTACATTAGATTCTATTCACATGTATTAGGGGATTGGAGATACATACAAGAAACACGAGCCAGAGACGATAAGAGCTTAAAGGTGCAGTGTGTAAAATTTGGTGACATCTAGTCATGAAATTGCATGTTGTATCTATAACTTCACTCTTACCCTTCTGAACATGCAGGATAACCTATGGAAGACTTGAGTTGTCATTAAAACAAAAAAAATGTACATCTCTGTGCTACTGTAAAAACATGGCAGCCTCTCTAGAGAGGACCTGCTCTACATGTAAATACACATTAAGGGCTCATACAAGGGTAGTGGGGGGAAAATCAATACATTTAGATGATTATAAATTCATGAAAATGTCAGTATGTAATTGTTTTGTTATAGAAGTGAGAGAAATGACCAAAATCAAACACACTGCACATTTCAAAGGGCCATTTGAAATGAGAGAGAATGCTGTCTATGCTGACATTTTTGGCCAGTTGGAAAGAGTCATAGGACAGAGAGGATACACCTGTGCTGAAGGTGGGATGGGTGGTGGGGTCGAGCCCTGTCTGTGTATCTGCATGCACCTGAAAGGCAGCATGTTGGTTAACAGGTTGTGGAGACCGAGGCTTCCCCCCCAATGCTCACACAGTTGCATGTGTGAACAGAACTGCACCAGGACTTGGGAGTGTTATTATGAGTCGGGTTATTGTCACAGCCACAAAATAACTGTGTCTCACTGTCTTTTGTTGTGTCCGGAGAACAACTGCCGTCCACTGATGAGATAACTCCATTGTGTGATATTCACAGAGTGCTACAGTATTTACAGTGTTTGGTGTGAAACACTGTCCGCTCTCATTATGGATTATCCTGTTGAGCTGTCGACTGTGTGCTGAGCTGGACTGAGCAGACAAAAGTGCAAGGCTTCGGGGGCATGTTTTCACAAAATGAGAATGTTTAGCGGTTTCCATCGGGGTCCGCACAACTCGCCACTTCGCGTGCGCACACACACACACACACACACACTCACACACACACACACACACACACACAGAGCAAAGACAGGATTACTTCACCCCTCCTCTTCTCTTTCTTTCTCCGATCACTCTCGCTTTGTTTTCCTCTCATTCAAACTCTTTGTCTCAACTGTCAGCACATTTCAAAATACATTCACAACCAACCAACACCCCCCCCACCCCACCCCGCCCCCTCGTTCTCCTCTTGCCTCCACAGCCACACATATACATGCACTCTCCTCCACACTCCCAGTGCTCTCCCCGGGGTGCCTTAGTAACTCAGTGGGAGGGGAGCGTCACCCCAGCCGTACTTTTCTCTGCAACCACACCCCCCGTCCTCTTCCTGCTTCCCCTCCAATCACGTCCCCTCTCCCCCGACTCGGCCAATACCGACATCCCCGACGCCTGCAGGTCGTCTCCCGCTCTCGGCCAATAGGAACCGCTGGTTCCAGCGTCCCAGCAGGGGGTGTAAAGCTGCTCAGCAACAATGTGGGGGGAAAAAGGGATCGTAGTAAAAACGATGACCTACTTTTTCTTCTCTCTTCTTTTTTTTTCCCAACACCCCCACCTTTAAATTCCCTCTCCCTCGTACTCAGGAAAAACCCTCTGCAGGAAAACACCAGCATGATGGTGGTTCTCTTGAGTCGTTACGGCAGAGAGGAGGGTTTGATACACATGGATCTGAAGAGGGGAAGCCGATGATGATAGAACACCAAGTCCACCAAAGTAGCCATGGGTTAGGGATAGGGTATCATGAACACACACACACACACACACACACACACACACTCACACAAAATTAGCAACATTTGATAACATCACCTATACCAATTATATTGATATTTCTACACAAATAACAATAAATACAACAATTTGCATATTTGAAAATAATGAATGAAAGCAAAATGTGTGCACCTGCATTTTTAAGTTCTCTAACCCAAAAGCATATTGTCTCTCAGTGATGTCCCTGCAGCACTGAGCTCCATGTATAATATATTCAAACCTCATTTATGAAGCACTTTTCAAAATAAAGTTACCCAGTGCATAATCAGTTTAAAACTTGAGATTAAACATCCGAAACGAAATCAAATGAGCACAAAAGCACCCTTGCAATAAAAAACGAGCGAATCAATAAAACAATAAATGTAAATAAAACACTGTGATTGAAAATTCATAAAAAAGCTTCATAAAGAAGCATTTAAAAAAAAAAGAGAGAGATTTAAAAGATGTCACTGATTCCACAAGTGTCGGGGAGTTCCAGAGCTGAAGGGCCCTGACTGTGTGTATAAGCCCTTTCACCTTTAGTCCCAAACTGGGACTTAGGGACACCCAGCAGAGCCCTGCCTGAAGATCTGAGGCTCCACTGATGGAGATGTCGCCTGGAGTAGAACCATGAAGTGCTTTAAAAGTCATCATGTTAAAGTCATGTGAAGAGAGACTGAAACAGAGCGGAGGTGGTCTGATCTTGTGCGTCAGGAGTTGTACAGCAGCATTGTAGAGAAGCTGCTATTTGTGAATATGGGTTCTATAAATGAATTTGGATGGATGGATTCTTTGATTGATGGATTGAGCTAGAGTAAAGATGATTTCCTCAAGCACAGGCTCACTGTCAGATATTACACCAAAGTTTCTGGCTGTGGGTTTGATGCTCGAGGACAAAGTTCCAAGTTCCGGGTTCAAAATTGACCCAAAAAAGGATAATTTATTTTTAGGTTTTCATTTTTTTTGTTAATGGATTTGATTCATCCAGACATGATGAAAGATGAGAAAGTGCCTTCCTTTTATATTTAAGATCACTTTAGAGTGAGCAGCATATATTCCAATATCGCCATAGAGATTCCACAGATAGAAAGAGGGCGTGTGCCCTGGATAATCAATTAGATATTTGAATATTTTGAATTAAAGTTCAGGAGAATTAAATTGCGGGGGGGGGGGGGGGGGGGCTTGAATTCTCACTCCATTTAAAAATGTAGACAAATGTACATTTAACTATTTCTGTATATGTAAAAAAAAGATTATTCTATTTTTCTAATTGTGTGAAGCAGAGCAACACAGACACACACACATCCACACACACACACACACACACACACACACACACACACACACACACACACACACACACACACACACACACACACACACACACACACATCCACACACACACACACACACACACACACACACACACACGCACACGCAGATCCAACCTTCTTGTCCTGGCTGTATGTGTGTGTGTGTATGTGAGAGTAACGGCTTTGATTTGACTGTGGAGGATGTAACTGTTTGATACCTCTCACACAAAGGACACCAAGTGAACCATCTCACTTGTGATGGACAATGCCAAACGTGGGGCTGTTTCTGATCTGGTTCAAATGTCTACTCAGTGCTGAAAAACATTGCGATAGATGTCTTCATTCAGACCATGGCTAATTCAAAAAGTGAAAGAAGAAGCAGGGATTTGCCGACTTTGATGTGAATCTGAAATGAAAACTCTGTGTGCTACTGCATGCGGTGCCCTGAGAGGTGCCTGTGAGATTGGGCACATAATCATGCCCCTGGAACTCTGTATCTGCTCGTAGTAATTACACACAGTCTCAACATGGCACCGTGCCACAAAGCCCAAAAAGTTGTCATTAAAACTCCCCTCACTTTTGGGGGGAAGAAGAAGAAGAATGGGTGTTCTTTGATGTAGGTCACAAAGAGATTACTCTGTTTCTGGAATGTAGACATCTAGTGCCGTCCTGAAGAGCCGGCTCGGCAACATAGGGATGATTGGAAACATGGATTTGGTTTTAATGTGGCTCAAATGGTTCGACATTGTTAAAACAAGCTCGGCTTTCTTCCTTTCTGCCAACATCTCCACAGAAAAGCCCCATATGGCACATGGAGACCAGTTCTCTTTAAAACAGCTTGATTTCTTTTTTTAAAGAGTAAGATTGTGCACTTTGATACTGATTCAAAGAGGAGTTAATTATTTTGAATGCACAATGGGGACACTCGGGTGCCAACCTGGAAACGTGCAGCTGTGGCGTGGACCAGCGTCACACAGATGTAAAATGCAATTAAACCTTAGGGAAGACGATTGGACATTGAGTTTGACAAAAGATCAACACTAATGAAAGTATGAGCAATACTCACAGTGACCCACTGGACCAAGTGAATGGAAGTTATGAATGATTGATTGAATGTATGAATGAATGAATCATTATTGCCATTACACAAAGCAATGCGATGAAACTTGTTTGGCTTCTCAAGGGCCATTCAAATATCCCCATAAGACAGAAAGTTCCACTTGTATAAATACATATAACAATTCAATTAAAAAAAAAATGTATCCTTTATTTAACCAGGATAATTCCCATTGAGATTAAGAACCTCTTTTTCAAGGGCGTCCTGGCCAAGATTGGCAGCAGCAAATACAAAACACAGAGTTACAAAGGTACACATCATACAGTTAAAGCACAAACAAAAGACAATTTAGAATCAAAGAATCAAAGAATCGAATTTACTAAAGAATTATAAAAAACACGTGCATGTTGAGGAGCCGGCCTCAAGAAGTCTTAATTTTGTTTTCAAAGTACTCAGCGTTACCAAGTCAGTTAATTTCAGAACATTCTGCAACACATTCCACGCTACAGGTGGAGAATGGACAAACACCTTTTTTCCTAATTCCGTTCCGGGCATGTGGATTCTGCGAAGGCATGTTATTGCTCATTATTGTTGTGTGTGATGGTGTGTGTATCAGCATGAGCAGAGTGGTAAGGATTGGTGGTGGTGTCAGTAGGCAGTGACTGAAAAGCTGATCACCATGAAAGTTACTGTCAGTTTCATTCTGCCTGTGCAACCTCCTACCTGAACACTTGAGATCCTGGATATGCTGTTGTGAACTATACTGAGAGGAGAAGAGATCTCCACATCTGTGTCCAGACAGACCTTGAACATTGAGATATTGTCCACCTATCAATGTCAAGTCAGCAGTTATCCTGTAATGCAATAAATGTAGTATATCCCTCACTATCACAAATAAAAGCTGTTTCAAGTGACAATTGACAAAGCAGCTCTCACATCCAACAGTTTAATCAAAACAATATATCACCCGCCTAAATGTAATTCTTCACATATTTGCCAATGAAAAGTATAAGGCAGTTAAACACTCTCTCATTTCTGCTTTTACTGTTTACTGTTCCACATTTGAGAGTAAGACTTTAAAGCAGTGGTTCTCAACTGGTCTGGCTTCAGAACCTTGTCCCAAAACAAGGATCATTTTCAACTTTTCAAATTCATTGAATAAAAATATGATGCAGTTGGTACCGGAGATCGTGAAGAATATCACAGTATGACAACTCAAAAAAACAAGTTTAATGATAAAGAAAAATGACCAGTAGGTGGTGATGTCAGAGAGGGAAATATTCCTTTTCTAACTAAATTAGCTGCATTTGAATTAAAATGCATCAAAACATGCATATGTGTCCTCTTATGTCGTCAATATAAGAGAATACATATTTCATGTATATGATCTTGTATTTGCATTTCATCTTGGTTAATGAGCATGTGAAAACAAACTTTGCAGGTTTGCAGATCTGTGAAATGCCAGGTGTCTATTAGCTTTACAGAGCGCCATTGCCCCCTTTTGTTGAGGAGGCATTCTTCAAAATAAAAGCACCTAACTTTTCTTTTCACAGTCAAAGGCTGTCCATGACCCACTTTTGGGTCGCCACCAATTGAAAATCATTGTTTTGAAGCATGTGACTGACATAATATTCTATTTTAGTGGCGTGGCTTTTCCAGACTCATTCTTTCCACAGGCAGGGCAACATCTGGTTTCTTATGATGTTGTTAAAAAGAAATGGTATATATATGTATATATTTATAGAATTGTTTGCACAGGTGTTTGATATTTTGTTTCAAAGCTCTGGGCTAATGCGGCAAATACATAATAAGAATGCACTTTGCAGAAGGTTAAAATGCACTAAGTAGTGGGGAGCACTCGCTGCAGCTCTGAGACAAGATGACTTGTGTAAACTCATGTTATCATTCAGCTGAACACATGAAATGTGGTGTTTCTTTTCCTCCTCTGAACTCCACAGGATTTCAGCACGCCACAATATGAGTACTGGCTCGTGAATATTTTTGAAACGGGCTATTCTTTTCTCTTCCAGGGCTGCAGCAGTGAGATAATGATTATTCTGCTGGCTAATTAAAGCCGCATGGTGACTCTTTTTTTCCCAGGTTGCCAGGACAAAAAAAAAGATACAGTTGCTAAAAGCTTTTATTGTGGAAATCTCAAAAACCTAATAGTTCATATGATTCAAGAGAGTGGTTATAGTGAGAGTAAGCTAAATCTAAAGCATTTCCTCTTTAAATGATTCATGAGAATTTAATTGATATGAGCCCAGCTGTATTTAATATCGTATATGTATATTTTTTTGTCTGATG